>LPNX010672229.1:0-22483 GCA_001517045.1 Pseudotsuga menziesii | reverse complement strand
ATTAATTAATCCTCCCTTTGACCATCATAGTCTATTTGTCATTTCCTAGCTTAGGAGGTCATTTCTGTCACAGAGAAAAGTTCCTATGGCTTGGGTGGACCACAACAGATAGGATGACACCAGAAATAAACCCATTTCAAAGCATGCTAAATATATATACGAAAATAACAATAAAGGATAAGAAGCATACCTTATTCCGGACGTTTGAAGTAGATCCTCATTGAGCTTTCAATCAAACTTGTCTCTACACATTGTCCTCAACAACAACAAGATATACAAGCATGCCATATAAAATTGTTAGAGTCTAATCTAGCATATTTAATTCCAACATGTAAATAGAGTAATTACACCCATGGATAAAAATATTGATAATTACACATGTAATGGATATTTCTATTACTATGAACAAAGATACAAATGACAACCTCTGTCGGCACCTCGTCGAAATCTAGAAACCGAGTTCCTCCACCTGGGCATGCACCACTTCAATACTCCATACAAAGGAAATCTCACAAAGATAAAGGCAAGCTTGGTAAATAGCACTAATGGTTTCTTCAAGGACAAAGGGATGCAAACTCAAGCATACAAGAATGGGGAACGATTCACTATAATATATGTGCTATCCATAGTTATGCTCCTCTAATGCTTCATAGTTGGTCAATATATAGCCCCTCAATGGGAAGTGAAGGGTTGAATCAGAGCCTTTCCCAAGATATGGAAGGCCAAGCATCAAGTCATTTGTTACTTGATGGTGAAAACTCCAAATATTTTTATTTTTTAGCATAATTCCCGATGTATGTGGGTGGCAGTGGTTCAAGATGCATATACACGGGTTGTAGACTTGTGACCCACCTTTATATTCAAAAATGTCTTTTTAAGGGTTCCACTAGAGAATCAGGGTGAGGATGAGAAAATGAGGTAAAACGAGTCTGCATAGGGGCAGGGCTAAGCCTTCAAAGCATGAAGTATTAGGTGTGGAAAATTACGCTATAACAAATACCACTTCACTAGTGCATGGGGGACACACCTAGAGGCCACCTATCACTCATTGCACATGTTTGCATGAGTTTAGGAGCTCCAAGGACCAATCGCTATAATTTAGTGATGGATCAAGTGTAGTCACTGAGAGGGGGGGTGAATCAGTAACACAAATTTACACACAATTTATTTTATAAATGTAAAAATAAATTTGGACACAAATATTTATCGTGGAACCCAATAAGGTAAACCACCAATACGTTTCTATTATCTACAAAACTTTGTTTTTTTACAATATACAATAGTTCTTTGCAAGCACCCACTTGTTGGAGACCACAATCCCCAAGTTTCTTAGCCACTACTGAAGGATGCACCCACACCCTGGTTTCTGTCTGCACCTACATACAATGATACACCAATACCCTGATTCTCCAGCCACTATTGGAAATAGGCTAAGACCTCCTTGCATGCATGTAGCCTGCCCTATCACCACCTTGCCACCCTTATTTGATATTATTAAGCTTCCAAATCTTCTTAAAAACACTGTCACTTGTTACTCTTCTTTGGTATTTGTCTTATGCTTTGGCTGCATAGATATGGATGATAGAGACACTTTTCTTACCATTTGATCTTCTGTTTATATATTCTTCAACCATCTTTTCAAACCAAGATCACGCCATTTCAAATTATCATGCCTTTTCAAGTCTTCGTTATGAATCTACAATTTAATTTGTTCTAATTAATTAACTAATTAAATTATATATATGTCTATGAGCTTTCCTTTCTTCCAGGATTTCGTGGCTTTATTATCTTTGGCTGCGAGCTTGTTGGCTTCATCATCTTCAGACCTGTGAACTTCTCTCATGTACTCTCCGGGCTTCAGAGTCTTTTAAAGCTGCGATCTTATGCTTTCTTTGGTTTTAGGGCACCTCTAAACCCAAGCCTATGGGCTTCATCTCCTTCGAAAGTGAGGGATTGATCTTTCATGGCCAAAATTCAAGCCTGCGGGATTTCCTCATGCCTTTTGCAGGCTCCTTTAAACACTTGCGAGCATCCTTCTTTAATGCAAGCATCTTTTTGCCTTTCCTCTTTCCGCACCAACCATTTCGCAACGACCTTCCCACTTTCCTCCTTTTCTGCCCCGCGAAATACGGAAGTCGCAAACTCAATGTTTCACGATTTTGACTTACAGCTTTCCACGATTCCTCTTCCTGGACTTGTTTTTCCGCACTTCAGAATGCGGAAGTCAGAAACTCAACTTTCACGACTTCTACTTATAAATTTTCACGATTCCGCTTTCTAGACTTGCCTTTTCGCACTTCCTTTTCCTGCATTGCGGAATGCGGAAGTCATAAACTCAACTTTCACAACTTTGACTTATAGCTTTCCGCGGTTCCGCTTTCCGAACTTGCCTTTCTGCACTGCCTTTTCCGCACTGCAGAATGCGGAATTCAGAAGCTCAACTTTTTCATGATTCCAACCTTTTGTTTTCCATGGTTCCACACCCGCATGGAAATAAAAAACTCACCTTTTCACAATTTTGACTTTCTTCTTTCCGTAGTTCCGCACCGTCGATCTGCTGCAGGATAGATATTGACCATTGATCTATACTCTCTTTTGGAACTTCATCTTTTCCACCTATCCTTTGCAAAACCGATCCTTAACTGTCGTATCTCATGCAGGATGCTTCTTGATCGTTGATTTTATGTCAAATGCAGATCAAATGTGGATCTCACCATGAATTTGTTGATCTACCCAATTTCTTTGCAGAATATTATCTATAGTTGTAGATTTCCCTACGAATTTTAATCTAAACCGTCTATCCAACGATCCCTGAGTCTCTTGCCTGATTGAATCGATTTAGTTAATTCTGAGCTCTTTGCGTGACTCCTCTGAATTCAAAATACGAGCTCCTTCATTTTCAACATGTGGGCATCCTTCTCTGCTGGTCTGCATGCTTCCTCAATTGCCATCAATGCCAACCTATATTGCCATGTTGCCAACAATTTCCCACTTTGTATTTGATGGAAATACTATTTTCATTTCTTCCCCTTTGACATCAAGGGAAAAGGATTGAGTGACTCCCCTCGACTTTTATCACTATCTACCCTTGAACTGATGCCAACTGATACATTCTTTTGAAAGATTAGATTGGAAGAGAAACTACTCCTAATATTTGTCTGAGATATTCAAATATATCTCTGCTTAAGGGTTTAATGAAGATGTATGTAATCTGTTCTTGAGTTGTGACATATTCCAATTTAATGTTTTTCTTCTCAGTCTAATCCCTCAGATAGTGATATTTTATTGGAATGTGTTTTTCTTTGAAGTTTTAGACACGATTCTTGGATAGACTTATAGCACTTGTATTATCACAGTAGATAACAGTGGGTTCTTTAAACACTGCTTTGATTTCTTGTAGAGTTTGTTTCATCCATTCCACTTGTGCGCAACATTTTGCTGCTGCATTATACTCAGCTTTAGTAGTAGACAGAGAGATGGAGGTTTGTTTCTTGCTTGTCCAAGATACCAATGATTCTCCCAAGAAGAATTCTCCTCCACTTGTACTTTTTCTATCATCTACACAACCTACCCAATCTGCATCTGAATAGGCTTTTAAAGTGAATGAATTATTTCTAGGATACCACAATCCAAGATCTATGGTTCCTTATAAGTACCTAAAAATTATTTTCACAATGTGAACATGGCTCTCTTTTGGTCCAGCTTGAAATCTAGCTACTATTCCAACAACTTGCTTGACATTAGGTATGGAAGCTGTTACATAGAGAAAAGTCCCAATCATTGATATGTACTATTTTGGATCTACAGTCTTGGAGTCGTCTTCCTTGCTTAGTTTGCATCCTACCGTCATAGGTGTACAAACATGTTTGCAATCTTCAAACTGAAATTTTTTAAGCATATCTTTCACATACTTGGACTGATGAATAAAGATCCCTTTTTGGACTGAATTATTTGAAAACCTAGAAAGAAATTTAGTTCACTAAGAAAAGACATTTCAAATTATTGCTGCATCTTACTAGAAAAATCCTTACTCTTTTTTTCATCATCACTCCCAAATATGATATCATCAACATATACTTCGATAATAATCATGCTATCAACAATAATTTTATAATAAATATTACTGTCTACTAATCCTGTTTTGAAGCCTTGTACTTGTAAGTAAGAATCTAGCCTTGCATACCATGCTATGGGTGCTTGTTTTAACCCACATAGAGCTTTCTATAGTTTACAAACATAATTCCCTTTATCAGTTAATTGAAACCCTTCTGGTTTCTTTATGTAGACTTCCTCTTCTAAGTTTCCACTGAGAAACACTGATTTGACATCCATTTGGTATACCTTCAATTTTCTGTAGATGTAAGAGGCTAAGAACATCCTAATTGCCTCCAATATGGCCATAGGTGAAAAAGTTTCTTCAAAATCCTTTCCTTCAACCCGAGGATACCCTTTACATACCAATCTGGCGTTGTTCCTGATTACTTGTCCATTTTCATTTACTTTGTTTTTGAACACCCATTTAGTTCTAATGACATTCTTGTCTTGTGGTTTTGGAACTAGTTCCCAAGTTTTATTCTTTTCTATTTGGTCTAATTCTTCGTTCATAGCTTTGACCCAACTTTCATCATTGCATGCTTCTTTGATTGATCTGGGATCAATACATGACAAAAGTGCTATTTCTGTTTGATACAACAATTGTCTTCTTGTTTTTACTCCTGTACTTTTCTCTCCAATAATTAGGTCTCCAAGATGATTCTTTTGGGTTATCCTTGAGGGTGTATTTGTGCCTCTTCTTGGGGATTCTTCTATTATCTCTTTTTCTCAAGTATCTTCATCTTCTTTTCTAGTATCTACTTCATCTTCTTGTGTATCATCTTTTTCTTCTACATCTGTATGTGTATCAACTAACTCATCATCATCTTCATCTTCATCGTCGAGTATGGTCTCTTGATGTTTGAATTTCTTTGTTTTTAAATCATCCACCTTAACATCTGCACTCCCAACAATCTTCTGTAATCTAATATTGTAGCATATGTATGCCTTTTTGGTAGAAGCATATCCAAGAAAGATACCTTCATCCGATCTAGCATCAAATTTTCTGAGGTTCTCATCAATCCTTTTGATGTATCACTTACTTCCAAAGACCTTGAAGTATTTTACCGAAGGAGTTCTCCCAAACCATAACTCATAAAGAGTCTTATTACTATTAATCCTGAGCTGACCTCTATTTAGTATGTGTACTACTGTGTTTACAACTTCCCTCCAATATCCATAAGACAATTTTGCTTCATTGAGCATAGTCCTTGCAACCTCTTGAATTGTTCTATTTCTCCTCTCAACAATCCCATTTTGCTGAGGTGTTCTAGCAGCAAAGAATTGTATTTTAATTCCATGGGTTTCAAAGAAGAGATCGAACTCCTTAGAGGTGAACTCACCACCACTGTCTGATCTAAGACATTTGATTTTTGCCTCTGTTTCATTTTCAACAAGGAGTTTAAAGGCTTTGAACTTGTTAAAAGATTTTGATTTTTCCTTGAGAAAAAATACCCAAGCCATTCTAGTAAAATCATCAATAAACAACATAAAGTAGGATTCTTCTTACAAACTTTTGGTCCTTGTAGGTCCACAGACCTCAGTGTGAACCAACTCTAAAGGTTTTGTGGTTGAGTACTCTTTTGTTTTGAACCTTATTCTAGTTTGCTTCCCTAATTGACAATGTATACATATAGGATTTGAAGGCTTTGTGGTCTTTGGTAAGTTTCTTACTACTTCAAGATTGCTAACTTTCACTAGATTATCAAACTTAATGTGCCCCAACCTTCTATGCCATAGCCAACTTTCATGCACTAAATTCATATGACATTTCTCAGACTGTCTTGTATTTAGTATGTATACATTTTTGGGATTTCTTGAAGCAACACCAACCAATTTTCCTGAGTTCTTCCTTCTTATCTCACATTTCTGAGAATAAAAAATGCAAATGTGCCCCTGATCACAGGTTTGGATGACACTTAATAGACTAGGCTTCAGATTTTATACAAGCAACACATTTTTGGCTTTGTCTTTCCCCACATTCACGGTACCTTTCCCAATAATATTACCTGAATCATTGTCACCAAATGTAACTCTACCCTTTTGTTTTTAGTTAAGTTTAAAAACTTGTCCTTATCTCCTGTCATATGTTTAGAACACCACCTATCAACATATCATATATCTCTTTTATCCCTTGTTCTCAAGGAAATAAGACATTCCTCTTTTAATGTTTTTTCTTTCCACAACTTCTTTTGCTCTCTAATGTCCTTTGGTATTTCTAAGATTTCCATTAATAAGCAATTGCTTGTTTTATGTCCATAGTTATGAAAATTGAAGCATTCTAAATATATTTCTTGTAGAGGTGCAAATGGGTTATAATTTCTGTTCTTAACTTGAGCAACTGTTTGATTGTTCTTGAGGTTGTAGTTTTTAACCTTCAGACTTTTCCTTTTATATGCTCTACAATTCATAGCTTTGTGTCCAAAGTTGTAGCATGCAAGACAATAACCAAGGAAAATTTGGGGATACTTGTTTTGATAAACCTTCCTTGGAGTTGTTTTGAATTCCTTCTTGATGGGGGAAAATGATCTTCTGGAGCTCTGAGCATTCCTTGACTTTTCTTCCTCTTTCTTCTTGAACGTACTGAGAAGAGCAGTTGCATAAGATTTTGAGCTAACTTGATTTTATTCTTGAGAATAACCAATTCCATTTTTGTTACTTTGATCTATTTGTGTGGTTATAATCTCATCTAAAATTCTAGAGCTATTTTCATATCTAGTTTGAATAAATTTTGCATCAAGCTCTTTTCTTAAGTAAACTAATTCCGCCTCCATTTTTTCACAGATCAGTTGTTTTTCTTTAAGAGATTTCTCCAGCCTTTCTTCTATCTTATTTGAATATTTAATTTGGTGTTTCAGATTGCTTATGATTTTCTTCATCTCTTTTTCTTTCTGTTCAGGCTCTTCTTGTTGTTCAACTACAAAAAATTTCAGCTGTCTATATTTGTTTTTGTATATTCTTAATCCATCCAAAGCACTGAGTAGTTCTTCTTCCATATTAAACTCTGGTTGATCTTCTGACTCTTCCTTATGCTCAATTTCTTCTATCTCATTAGTCTCTTCAATACCTAGAAAAAGGACTTCATCATCATTGCCACTAACTTCAGATGAACTACTGTCTTCTTCTTTTGAATATAAAATCCTTTTTCCTTTGTAATTTTTCTTATAGTGGAATTTTCCCTTTTTCTTGTATTGTTTGTTTTTGTCATTTTCATGTTCAGAGTCTTCCTTGGAATAAGGACATTTGTATTGAAAGTGCCCAATTTTTCCATAATTAAAACATTTGAAGGGCAACTTTCCTTTGTACTTCCCTGATTCTTTCTGAAGTTTTTTGATAAAATTGGCTTCTTCTTCATCAGATTATTCATTATGGTTAGTATAAGGTTTTTTCTTTTAATTTTTTGTTTTCTTGATCACTTTGAAAGCTGCTTCTCCTTTTGGGAGATTATCAATACCTAGTCTTAGTTCATAGGCTGTGAGGATTCCATACAATTCATCCATGGTAATATCTTCTAGCTTCTCTCGGTCTTCAAGAGTGGATACTTTGGGATTATATGACATAGGAAGTGTTCTTAGTATCTTTTCAACTAACTCATAGTCTGGTACTTCTACTCCCAATCCTTGGATTGCATTAACAAGATTCTCAACTCTTTCAAAGTACTCTGAAATATTTTCTTCATCCTTCATTTTTAGACTTTCCTATTGTCCTTTGAGAGTTTGAAGTTTTTCCATATTTACTTTGGAGTCTGCTGCATATATGGTTTCCAATTTATCCCTGAGCTCTTTTGCAGTTTTACAGGTCAGTACTTTTGCAAGAACCTTCTTACTTATTCCATCTTGTAATGTATTTAAGGCCTTTGCATGTTCCCAAAATTTCTTCCTTTCTTATGCTTTTGTGGGAGTAACTTCTAGAACTTTATATCCTTCTTCAACTGTATGCCAAAAATTCTAGACCAATGGACATCAGATAGTTTTTCATTCTAATCTTCCAGAAAACATGGTCTTCACCATAAAATATGGGGACTCTAATTGACATCTTCATATGCCGATCCATAGTGGTTGTAATAGGATCTCTCTTCCAGTGGTTAAACTGTGATGAAGGATCCTTCTTTGATACCAATTGATGGATCAAGTTTAGTCACTAAGAGTGGGCGGGGGGNGGGTGAGGGGGGGTGAATCAATGACATAAAGTTACACACAATTTATTTTATAAATGTAAAAACAAATTTGGACACAATGATTTATTGTGGAACCCAATAAGGTAAACCACCAATATGTTTCTATTATCTACAAAACTTTGTTTTTTACAATATACAATAGTTCTTTGCAAGAAACCACTTGCTGGAGACCACAATCCCCAAGTTTCTCAGCCACTACCGAAGGATGCACCTGGACCCTGGTTTCTATCTGCACCTACAAACAAGGATACACCAATAACCTGATTCTCTAACCACTAATGGAAGGAGGCTAAGACCTCCTTGCAGGCATATAGCTTGCCCCAGCACAACCCTGCCACCCTTATTTGATATTATTAATCTTCCAGATCTTCCTAAAAACACTGTCATTTATTAGTCTTCTTTGGTCTCTGTCTTATTCTTTGGCTGCATAGATATGGATTACAAAGACACTTTACTTACCATTTGATCTTTTGTTTATATATTCTTCAATCATCTCTTCAAACCAATCTCACGCCCTTTCAAATTATTACGCCCTTTCAAGTCTCTGTTATGAATCTATAATTTAATTTGTTCTAATTAATTAAATAATTAAATAATATCTATGTCTACGAGCTTTACTTCCTTCCAGGATTTCTTGGATTTATTATCTCTGGTTGCGAGCTTGCTAGCTTCATCATCTTCAGACCTGCGAACTTCTCTCATGTCCTCTGCGGGATTCATAGTCTTTTAAAGCTGTGAGATTATTCTCTCTATAGTTCGAGGGCACCTCTAAACCCAAGCCTATGGGATTCATCTCCTTCAAAAGTGCGATCTTGATCTTTAATGGCCAAACTTCAGGCCTGCGGGCTTTCCTCACGCCCTCTGCAGGATCCTTTAAACCCCTACGAGCATCTTTCCTCCTTTCCACTTCCACACTGGCCTTCTCGCAGTTGGATTTCCACACCAACCATTTCGCAACGACCTTCCCACTTTTCTCCTTTTCCGCCCTGCGGAATGCGGAATTCGGAAACTCAACGTTTCCAAAAACGAGCTTATGCTCTTCTACTTTCTAGACTTTCCTTACCGCATTTCCCTTTCCGCACTGCGGAATTCAGAAGTCAGAAACTCAACTTTTCACGATTTCGACTTATAGCTTTCTGCAGTTCCGCTTCTTGGACTTGTTTTTCTGCACTACGGAATGCGGAAGTCAAAAACTCAACTTTCATGACTTCTACTTATAACTTTCCTTGGTTCCTGTTCTGGACCTTCCTTTCTGCACTTCCTTTTCTGCACTACGAAATGCGGAAGTTGGAAACTCAACTTTCACAACTTTGAATTATAGATTTATGTGGTTCCTCTTTCCGGACTTGGCTTTCCGCACTGACTTTTCCGCTCTGCGGAATGCGGAAGTCGAAAACTCAACTTTTTCATGATTTCGACCTTTTGTTTTCAGTGGTTTCACACCTGCACGAAAATAAGAAACTCACCTTTTCACAATTTTGACTCTCTGCTTTTTGTAGTTCTGCACCTTCAATCTGCTGCAGGATATATCTTGACTGTTGATCTATACTCTTTTGCAAAAATTCATCTTTTCTTCCTATCATTTGTGGAACCGATCCTTAATCGTCGGATCTCGTGCGAGATGCTTCTTGACATTCAATTTTAGATCGAATGTAGATATCACCATGACTTTGCGGATCTGCTTGATTTCTTTGCAGAACCTTATCTATAGGTGTAGATATCCCTGCGTCTTTTAATCTAAACCATCTATCCAACGATCCCTGAGTCTCCTTCTTGATTGAACTGGTGTGGTTCATCCTAAGCTCTATGCACGACTCCTCTGACTTCAAAATATGAGCTCCTTCATCTTCAACATGTTGGGATCCTTCTCTACTAGTATGCAGTCTTTCTCAATTTCCATCAATTCCAACCTATATTTCCATGTTGCCAACATTTAAGAACCCACTATGAGTGCCACCAACAATCTCTAGTAGTTGACCCTAGTTGGTGTTCAATTATGCTCCGATTCCCACTAGTTAGTTCACTCTTAGTCATCCTAGTGTCAGTTTGCATGATTTAAGAGAGGTAGGTTGAATTTGTTGACCTACCTGCATCAGTTAACTGGTTGTGAGCCGATTATTTGATCCATAGTTTCATTAGTGAGCTTTAGTGGTGATTTTCCCACACCGAGTTAGATCCGAATTTAGTCCAGGTTGGTAGATTAGAATCCTATCTTAGGCATTCGAATTCTCCTATTTGCAACACCATTGTATTACATATTTCATACTGATTAATGGATGTAATGTTATTCTTCCAATTATTGGTCTCGTGTGTGTCTAATTTGCCATGAATTATTGAGCAATCTTTACTGAATTCTTCTCTCTCTTCTACAACCTTTCTTTTCTCATTGGATTCATGCAGGCCTGAAGATCCTATGCTTCATTAAATTTAACAACCTCATAATTAACAAATCACCATTATGAAAGAATCTCACAAGTAAGAGTTACTCCATCACAAGATTTCCTCCAAACACATGGAAAGTGGAATATTCGATAACTTTAGCTAAAATATTTCTAGAAACGTCAATGAGAATAATGTGTCTCTCAGTTCGGACATATTTAATCAACATAATCTTTATCATCTTTGACTGCCAGGTGACTGTTAAAAATAGTAAGTAACTCCTGCTTTAGCTTTAGTTCTTTTATTAGAAGTCAAGTTCAGTTCAGTTAATAAACCATTTATGCATGAGCTAGGCTAGGATTTTATCTTTTCAAAAGTGTTTTAAATACAAATTCAATATTTCATTGCAAACATCAATTTGATCTTATGTTTATCAATAAAGATTGAAGAATCGTAGCTCATTAGCATAATCTTTAAGTTAAATTTTGCCTCCAACTTCCAGATTGATATTAGAGCATACACAGAAAATCGTTCGAAGAAAATGAATAAGATCTTAGAGAATGAAAATGTTGGCTTGGGTCTGAAGGAAAATTTTCACCCCATCATCTGTAAGAGGGAACGACAATTGTACCATAACTTGTGAAACTAAAATTTTCTGAATATTTTCGTTCCTCCACAATGTTGAAGAGTGAAAATATTTGAATTTGTCTCACCCTTATACCTACACAAGGAGCGATACTTTTTTGTTATTTCACTCATAAACCATTACGAGAGGAGCGAGAGTGTGAGTGTGAAATCACATTAGTTTGATTTTTTCATTAAAGATGAAGCTTCATGTGAAATCCATGTGCTTTTGGAAGTCCACCTGAATCGTGGACACTAATATATGTTTTCAAATTCATATTCATTAAAGTGAGGGTCTTACATATTATTTAAAAGTTTTTCATATATATATATATAAGTTTATTTTTATTTTTATTATAAAAACTTTTATAAAAAAGGTTTTGTAAAAGGGTGAAATTTGAAAAGAAAACAATATTTTATAAATTAAAAAGAAGAAGAGGAAGATATTATTTATTTTGAAAGAGCCATTGAAAGACTGTAGCATGGCTTCTAACAATCATAACCAGTCTCATATTTCTTCTTTTACGGGGACAAAAACTATGATATGCGGGCCATAAGGATGGCAGTCTACTTAAGATTTGAACATGTGTGGGAATATGTCATACGTGGCTATTTCAAACAAACATATGCAGCAGTTGAACAAGGCCTATTAAACAGAGAAAAGTATATCTCGAGGATTCACAAGAAGAAGGATGTGAAAGCATTGCATCACATAATGAACACTTTGGATAAAAATGTATTTCCAAAGGTTTCAACTTCCAATAGTAGAAAAATGGGTGATAAATGACCAAGTAACCAAAAAATTTGGTCACCATGCGTAATAAATGACTAAACCACCAAAGCATTTGGCCACCATATGAAATAAATGACTAAATTACAAAAAACGTTGGTCACCACAGTGTTTTTAAGTGAAATATGACCAAACGGAGCAATTTTAATTGATTAAAACTATAAATGATTAATTTAGTCATGGGATAAAAATATGACTAAACATTCTAAGTTAATAATTATATAAGATGTTCTAATTATTAAATATTTCCTTATAAGTCATACACAAATTAATAGTGTCTATATATAAAATAATATAGGATTTTATAATTATATATAACATGTTTCTATACCGTTCTAGATATGTCAATATTGTAATTGACTTAATAGAACTAATTAGTTTACAATGACTAATTAGTTTGCATTAATGGCCAGAAAGAGAATAACGCTCCATGATATTTAGTCTACTCAATTTACTTGGTAATATAGTGTTGATGCTCAACATCGACATGATTATGAAGTGCCGAAGCATGACACCATAAGAGAACCTACTGAATTTCTTTGCAAGATCATTGCATCTATACCATAACATCTAGTTCAATGTGCTTATCATGTATGTATCTTATTTACCATTTGCTTTCACATTACCCTGTTGATGCTTGGAAATTCGCAGGCAACAACAGAAAGGGATTCTCCCCAATCAACGTTCCCAACTATCCCGTTGACTATTTGGTATAGAGAATCCATCCGGTTTGTGGTCCGGCTACCGTAGGTCAAGTAACAAAACAAAGGTTTTACCAGTTGCATCCCGGTCCACTGAGTTTTTGTATTTTTGACTTAATGTATGAGATGCATATGCCTAATTAACCATGCAGGGTGATGAGGATGCATGGAGCAGTCACAATGTGATGCGCAGGTTCTTACCTCTCGTCTTAAGGCTCACATGCATCTATATCACATATGCAGCAATGAAATGAACTAACTATCTATCTATATACCTATCCCCGGGGAGCCAGAATATGATTTATTTATGAGTAATGTGGATTATTCATGCACTATAAACAGAAATTACAGGTAGCTGATATTCTTATCTACAACACATGAAAGATTAAAGATATTTCAACAATCAGATAGCCAACTATTTCATAAGCAGCATAGATTACTCATGGTGACATTTCCACAAAATGAACCAGAAATCATTTAAACAAGAACATAGGTTCATAGAGTTAGAACGATCTCACGGTTAATGGACAAAAACTAGAAAAACAAAATAGTTCATCTTTCAGTCATCCAAAGCATAACATTTGGAAATTCCACCAATCTTTCTCCAGCAGGAAAACCATCTTTCTTTATTGCAAAGAGAAATAGTTCTTCTTACAATATTGCTTTCTAGTCTAACTAGGAAAAAGCCCCTTTTCCCTCTAAGTATTTTACATTTATACAGAAGGGTGAGACTGTTGGGCTGCCCAAAGTGACCTTTGGGCTTCCCAAACCCTCGTTTCCCAACATTCTACCTTTCTTACATGTTTTACAAAAATATTTACAAATTACAATAATGACCGATCCTTCATGAGGAGGGTCCCACTTGGGCATCTAGAAACTTTTTCCATTTCGCAGCTTTAGAGGCAATTCCCTCAAATGCGCAGGGTTCCCAAAACTGAATGTTGATTTCAAATTTTTCAGCTTGGTTCTTTATAGCTTCCACTCTGACAGCACTCAACCGAAGCTGGTCTTCCAAAAGCTACACACTAACTGCTGAATGGCCTACTTCGCTTCTCAGAATTTGGTCATCAATGGCCTTAATGCGTTGCATTCTTGCTTCTTCATCCTGATGTCTTTTCTGCAACATCTCCATAAATGAATCGTGGTCTGGGAAATCATCCAGCCTCTGCTCGGCCTCTACCTGGCACCGGTTGTATGTGATGAGGACTCTTCTGAAAAATTCCGTGCAGGCTCCTTTCGTCTTCTTGACTGCTTTCTTGAAATCCTCTGTGGTGTTAATAGCAAATTCTATTAAGTTATAATCCCGCTTGAGGGCTTGCTTATCTTTTGATGGTAGCTCTGCTGGAGTTTCTTCATTGTTTTCCAGCCTCGCCATTCTTGCAGTCAGGACCTCGAGGACATCCTGAGATCTGTCCACAATGTAAGATGCAGTTTCCAAGATCGCTTCGAATCAGCCATCGATCTGCAGCACTCTACATCTCTCTTCTTCAACAACAGTCTGTAGCTACAACATCTTGGCTTTTTGGGCCAAGACATGCTCTTTGAATGGATGGAGGTTAACCTGCTATTCTCTTGCTTCCTCCAGAGCAGTGGTCAGAGAAGACATCTGCTCTTGATGTTTCTCTCTCTGTTCTTGGGAGTGTAACTCACTAGCCTGCAAGATGATCTTTTGCTACTCCTTTAGTTCTTCTACCTTTTCCAGCAGCCGATCTTTCTCTGCCTTCAGCTCTTGGTATTCGCTCTGTACTTTCTCCAAGCATTCTTGGGTAGTTCCCATAACTTGTGATTCTCTTTGGAGGGACTGTACTTCAGCCCTTGAGGACTTCATTTCCCTTTGCATATCTTCATATTTTCTCTTAAGCCTATTGCTTTCTTCTCTCTCTCTCCTCAATGTATCTTTCAACTGAGCAGAGGACTTCTTGGACTGCTCCAAGTCAGTTATTACCTTGTCCATGTTATCTTCTGAGGCATGGATTAGTGCAGTCCCAGCTCTCAGGGCGAGTCTTAGATCTTGGTCTGTTCCCAACATAACAGCCGTATCCGTTATCATTTTTCCAGGCATATCTCCTGCTTCAACTTTTCTTTCTGTTCTCTTCATTATTCTCTTTGTTTCACTATCATAATAGACAGTGTTGAAATCGGGGATTTCTTGTCCCTTTTTCTGAACAAAAGGAACTAGCTTGAGTGTGGAGATCACAGGTGTGCTCGCAGTAGGCACTTGTGGGTCTTGAACTTCTGGGTTTTCCTTCTCCTGGGTCTGCCCTCCAGCTAACTCAGAAGCTAACTGTTCTGTCTCAGTCTGTGTCAGCTTCAACCTCTATGCTTCCTACTGTTGTAGCTCCTCATCGAGCTTTCTCTTCGCTTCTTCAGCTGCTTTTCTAGCTGCTTCTTCTGCTTCTTTAGCTGCTTCCTGGGCTTTCTCAGCTGCTTCTTGGGCAGCTTTTCTTTTCCCTTCCTCTTCACTGTGCAGCCACCCTACAGCTTCCTGTGCCAATCTTCGGGCTTCCTCTTTTCTTCTCTTTGCTTCTTCCTCAGCCTTAGCCTGCTCATCCCCCTTCCAACCTTTGGTGGTGATCTTTTTCTTGAATCTTCTCTTCAGTGCTGTCATGTTTGGGGCATTTCGGAAGACAGAATATTCCCTATCAAAATGGTGGGTATACTCAAAATGCACCTTGTTTTCTTTACAATGCTCCACAAATTTACCATGGGAGTCATTTATGTGGTAGGGCATCTCGCCAAAGTGGAACCTCTGCAGCTCTTCTACGAATTCATCAGCTTGTTTCACCCTAGTGAACCTGTAACTTCCTAGTTTGAAGGGCAATGGAGGATAAGCAGTCTTCTTTTGTTCGAACAGAAAGCTGCTAATTCCATCCAGGAACACTTGTCTGACTGCCTCCTTATGGATAATGTAATCAATTGCGTATTTGGGCAGCAGAGAAGGGGCTCTTGATCCTCCAAACATCCTGAAGTACAAGCCATTTTCAGTCAAATAGTAATTTGCGTACTCTTCTATCACTTGCATGGACTCCTTCGACATACAATCACACTCCTTCAGGAAAATGAGTGTGTATAGAGGCATAAGGAGGCATTCACAGATTTCTCTGTAATGGCTATAATATTTATGTGCCCACAATGGTTTGTAAGCGGCATAGACAGGCATTCTTTCCCTGTCCCAGATGCACCTGAGACCAAGGAAAGGCTGGTTGCATAATATACAATCCATCAAAATGAAACTCATATAGAATTCTGATCTCTTCTGGCTTACTCCTCCCAAGGCTGAGGCCAAGCAAGAAGAAAGACTATTTGAGACAAGGTTGGCCCAGTTGAAAATTGTCCCCTGGGTTGGAACATAAAAGATGATAGGTATCCACTATAGTTTGAAAAACCTGCCATGAGCTCTTCCAAATATTCTGTTGAGCATCAAGGCTATGAACCTGTATGGAGCTCTTAAACCTGCAGTATCATATTCCCCTATTACTCTGGTCCTGAAATGTTTTCCAGTCAACATCATTCTTTTCATGGTTTCTACCAAGTCCATTCTAATGTTGTTTAACCAGTCATCAGATAAGAAGACTTGGGCTTCTGGTAAGTGGTAGGCCAGGGCAACATATCTGGGGCTATTTGCAGCATAGCCCTGTTTGATAACATCCTCCAAGATCATTGTTGTGACATCTGCCCGGGGAAGAATCCAACCGATTACTTCAGCGCATGGGAATAACTCAGGTCTGGTGGTGATCCTCATCAGTGAAGATCTTTCTATGTTTGCATATATGGACTCTTCTTCTAAGCCCATGTCAGGAACCTCTCTTCGGGTGATCAGTCTATAGATCTCCCCCCTCTGGTATTCAGGTTCAATGCCAGAAATTCACTTCGTGTCCTCGTATATGTATTCTGTCTTAGTTACAACTTCTACTTCTGGCTCTTCTTCGACCACCGGGGCCTTCTTCTTTTGTCTCTTTGACATGGTGAGATCTTCTTGCCATAACATTGTAACATTAAGCCCTTTTGGCTGAGTGGAAAACCTGTATACATCAATGTACAGTGTGCGGTTTCTTCTATGTTCTAACATGAGATCAATCAATCAATGAAGCAAGTATATGCATGTATAGACTGAAATGCCCTATCTAACAGAATTATTAAACATCATGTGTAGTTTTTAGTGACTTAGTCTATGTCTAGCATGATTGAAAATAGTTTTATGCAGTAAGACTATGCAAGCTACCACTGAAAATTTTACCAATAAAATCGGGCACAAAACATCTACATTAACATGCCTAAAGCTTCCGCTCTCTGAGGGTGCCATTATCAAATCACTGCGCGGGACAGATAAGGGAAAAATACGCAAGCCCTCAATGAATCTTTTAACAACACCACTACCCTTGGACTTTCTAGTTAAAAAACTAAACTCCGTGACATATCCCCACCACAGGTTAGGGTTTGAAAGCAACAACGCGCAGAACAGTGCGGTGAAATGGTTGCTATTCGAAGATGCGGGTTTCTATGGCGTGCTTGATCAAAGAAAAACCCCCCCGTACAGAACTACGATAAAGCACTATGCGTCGCGGTACACCCTGAACACGAATTTGGTTGCGCTAGACCTTGAAAGAAAAATTGGCTAGGGTTCGAGGATACGGGTAATATGAAAACCTCAACAAGAAAGGGCAACTCCCAAATGCTATAGAAAAAATCACAAAGCTTTCCCCCTGCAAACCCATCATCACACACAAGGTAGCTTGGTGTAGGCGGCATAACGGCTTCCTGCACCAAACCCCCATCTACTACGCGCGGGCTTGCAAACGGAAAGCCGCGGGCAAAAAAAAATACGCTAAGGTTAAAATGCCCCACCCTACGGTCAGCAATACCACAAGAAAATCCCCAATATATAGACGCAATCACGCAGCAAATAACCTAACCATGGTAAAATGTCCGCACTACCAGCTATGCTATAAAACCCCCACTACATACGCATGAAAACGGGGTTAAGTAAACGGTCGGGAAAACAAACCACCGTAGCAGGAATAACCATCAAACGTTCAACAGAAAGGGGAAGGAAAATGAAACCTACTTGGCACTGATGTGTAACTGGCGCGTATGGCGGGATGATGATAGTTAGGCTTCTACAGCTGCCACCTGGACGCAGGTATCGACACTGTGGTCCTTGCAAGCTCGAAAGGTCGACAGCGCACTTGGAACAAATGATGACGGTTCGAACAAAAAACGATAGAATAATCCAACGCGCCCGGACTCCATATATACAAATGGTGAACACGTGTGACGGGTAACATATTGAACGGGAGCCAGCTTTGAATCGGAAGTTGAAAACGTACTTTCTTCCGCAACGACGGATGGTCAAAGGGCTAAGCCATCTGCGAAAAAACGTGTGGCGGGTAAGAGTTCAAAAGATCGGACGTCGGAGAGTTTTTGAATCAGAGGACGAAGGCGAACGCTCTTCCGCAACGACAGATTATCAAAGCGCTAGGCCTTCTGCTCTAGTCATACACATCGGGTAGAAGTCTAAAGATCGGACGTCGGAGCCAAAACTAATTGGAAGGTTCAAAGTATAACTCCCTCCGCAATGGCGGCAGTCCAAAACCTAAAACCGTAGATCCAGCCGCAACGACGGAGTCGCACAAGATAAATCTGTCCGAAAAGGGAGAAAATTTTGAATCGGCTAGACATTGGAAGGCTAATGAACTCGGCAGCCACAACGGCGGAAGCGAAACAACTTTCGCAGCCGCAGCGGTGGGAGCCCGAGACTCACGGGGTCAACGAGGATACATAAGCGGGAATCGGAAACCAAACCGGAATCAGAAGAGTTAATGGTTTGCTGTCCGCAACGACGGAGGAAATAATCATAAAAACTTCCGATGCACAACCAAAAAGCATCTGACGTAAAACAAAGAAATCGGAAAAAACAATCGAAGTCAAACCAAATATACATCCGCAACGGCGGAAGAAGAAGTCACAATGGCTCCGATGCAAAACCAAAAAGGCAGCCAATTAAAACCAATGTTTCGGGAGCAAAACCAAAGTTAAGACTGGCTATTCAGCCGTAACAGCGGAGGCTTTAACCAAACACTTTTCCGATTCGGACATGCTGAACATGTATCTAAAGGTTGCGATAAAGTCTGATCAGACATTAGGTTTCTTCAAGCATTAGAGGGAGAATCAAAACAAGTGGTAAATCAATTCAATCATTCTGAGAGAACAAAGGAAGAAAATCAACTAATCCAAAGCAAAGGAGGGTCCTAAATTTTTTTGGAATTTTGGGAAATTGTTGCAGCTGCAACATACCCCTTCGACGGATCCTCCAAGTTGCATCGTCTGTGTCATGATAATGTTCTTGATTTGAGTCTTGGATATTTGTCATCTTTCCCTTTAGAAATTGTCATGTTTATAAGTTGATATCATTTTGTTTAGCTCATTGTATTGGTCACATTCATATTTTGTTTGAACAAAATCAGCCCCCTTGACAATCTATTAAATTTTTTGAATATTTTCGCTCCCCCGAATGCGAAAAATCTTTGAATTTGTCGCACCCTTATACCTACACAAGGAACGCTAATTTTTTGTTAGTAAACAATTACGAGAGGAGTGAAAGTGTGAGTTTGAAATCGCATGAGTTTGATATATTATCGTTAAAGATGAAGTTTCATGTGAAATCCATGTGCTTTTGGAAGTCCACATGAATGGAACACATTAGTATATGTTTTCCAAGTCACATGCCTTAAAGTGAGGGTATTATATATTATTTCAAAGCTTCATCATAAAAAAATTATATATATATGTTGATTGCATGGGCAGACCCGGGTTTACTATAATTAATCAATAACACCCCAAACTCACTGGCCCTTTCGGCAACAGACCGCAAAGCGATCTGAAGTCTCACCCAAAGTGAATCTAATGGGTTGGCCAAGACTCAAGTGTCTTGGACCAGGTTCTGGACATCCTACTTCTTTCCCCTTTTCTCCTATGCGCCACTAGGTCGACTAGCTCTGCGCATCGCACGTCCCCTTCTACTCGCAGCACTTTCACCCGAGCAATGCTCAACCCCGCACCGGTTGCTCGGATTCCTCTCACGTCGCACAACTTCCACTTACTCGTAGCTTTCCAATCCTTACCACATCTCTGCGCACCGCGGAACACCTATCCTCTCCTCAACGCTAAGCCCTCAGCTCGAAGTATCTCGCATCGCAGCTCCTCTGCCAATGCGATATCGCTTCTCGGCGATACCTTACCACTGCGACTTTACGCTCTTAACGTTTGATTGCGCCGATGTGTGACACTCTACTTCTCAGAAGTCTATTATGAATAACTGGTAATTAGTGACAGACATGAAATAGTCCTTAAACAACCTACTGCAATACTTCGACTTATCCTTAGCCTTTTGCAATATTATGAACGAAACAATACATACATTCGTCTACTGCCACTATCATTACATGCATAATAACTAGTAACAATAAGCAAATACAATCACATCCATTCAACACATAACACGCAGATTTAACGTGGTTCACCCCCGGGCTGGGAGCTACGTCCACCAAACTGTGCTTCTATTATATATCTTGAGGGAAGTTGGCACAGTTTGTTGCACTACCCTTGCAGCGCAAAGTTTCTCCTAGATCTCTGATCTTCTCTCTATATCCCTTCCCTTTCTGTTCTCTCTGCAAATGATTACATACAGTCTCAAATGACTCACAGACGACTATGTGTCTGGATCGTTACAACGCAGTCTGCCTGACTGATTTCTGAATCTACAAGATTATCAACTGATCGACTATCTACTGATTGATTAGCTACCCAACCAACCCTTTACAATACAAAAATGCAAGCTTTTATAGGCAGCCCGAAGGTCGTGCCATTACAACACTGTGGGCCTGTCCCAACAGTAAACCCATACCCTAAACAGTAACAGTCGGTCCTCTCTGTCCTTGAGGTAGCCGCTTCCCGTCACACCGCAGCTCTCTGCAGTCTTCCATGCTTCCCGGTACTGACCATGGGTACTATGCACCGCTTCTCTTTCTGTCCTTCGCCTTCAATGCTTGAGCCTCGTTGCTCCTTCTTCTTTATGAGGGTCGCTGAGCCCTCCTGTCTTCCGCCGCTGCCTTCAATGCAGTGGTTGAGCTTTCTTCTCTCGGCCGCTCTGGTACCGTTTCCTCCTTGACTTTTCTATCCCAAAAGTCGTGGTTTCCGGCTCTGCTCTCCAGCTGGAAACGTGCTACACCGTCGTAGCTCTGCTCTGTCCTTTTTCCACTAAACTTCTCTATTTCCGCCAAAATTAGCAGCTTCTTCTGTAGCTGCGGGGTCCTGCTCCAACAGTCCCCTAACACTTACTTGTGGCTCGCCCCCGAGCCACTACCAGCAGGTGTTTCCTGTTGTAGCTTCTCCTTCGCCTTCTGTGAAGTTTTCTGCAACTTTTCCCGAAGTTCTGCAACTTCATTCTTCATCACCTCAGCACGCTCTTTCTGGAGTTTCGGTAACGTAGCTTGGTGGGCTTTCTTATGCTTTCTGCCCTTAATCACGGTGTCGCTTTCTTCACTCTTTCTTCTTTATGAGCGCTCTAGTGTTTGAGAAGTGTTCCACAGATGTCTTTCCCTCATCATGTCGATTAGAACTTTTATCACAAGGAAAATCTGTATCTTCCAGCCTCCTCAAACCTTTTCTTCCATCTAGAGCCTTGTGGATGGAGAAGAAGCAACCCATGAACTCCGCTCCGAGGACAAGCCTTTGTCCTTGTTCTGGGAGTCTCCCCTCCGCTGGGTTTGCAGTCTTCTTCCACTTCTCTGCTCTTCGACGTGGTCCAGGTCCATAGGCTGCCTTGGATCCTCAAGGTGCTGTTTTGCCTTTTCTTGCTCAGCACCCCTCTCGAAGCATGCACGCTGCCTCTGATCTATGACAACCATATGTTGTTTCTTTACCTTAGGAAGCTTTTGTTCTTTGGTTAGCTGATCAGATAGGTTAGCGACCTTCTCCCGTTGCTTTCTTTTTTTGATTTTTACCTTCCTTGTAGCGGGAGATTTCTTCTCATCAACCTTCTGCTCTGCTTTCTTATCTTCAGTGGTCGGCTCGGCATTCTTTTTCTTTTCAGCGGAGACTTTAGTGACCACTTCTACTTCTGGCACTTGACTCTTCATTCCTAGCGACTGTCTAACTTGTGCTGTACTTAGTTTCACAACCCTGGGCGACGTCGTCATGGCGGATCTACGGTTACCAGGACCGGGGTCAAAATGTCTCAACATGCCTTCTCGAGGTCTTAGTATTCTGGGCGCGCAGTGGCTTCGAACTCTGGAAGTCACTGTACTTTGTAACTGGAGTGGCTAATACTTTACAGGGGATACTCATGACTGCTCTATATGGCTCTCGGATGTTTGCAAATGTGACTCTCGTACCTGGGAGTTCCTATATTTATGACGAGTCACTCGTCCTGGATGGGGCGGTCATCCCTGTAAAACCCGTCGGCCGTAATTATTACCTGGATGAGACCATGCCCGCCATTCTGATCCTCAATAAATGCGGAAATCTGCTCACGTGCCCCTCGAATTGTGCGTGCTCAGGTGCCGGTCTTGTCAGAGATTTTGCCAAATCTAGAAACTTAATGAGGCCTGCCGCCAACTCTACGGTAATGGATACCGGTCATTTCCTCCTTAACTGCCTGTCAGACCGTGACGGGACGGTCCACTGCTAGTTACCAAACTGGATACGTGGCCTGATGACACG
>LPNX010672216.1:0-10824 GCA_001517045.1 Pseudotsuga menziesii | reverse complement strand
GGAGTGGGGCATGAAGGAGAGGGAGGAGGAGGAAAGTAGAATGGGAGGGAGAAGGGAGAAATGAGGAGGGTAGGTGGGAGTATGGGGATAGGGAGGAGGGAGGGCGAGGGAGAGAGTAGGAGGACAAGGAATGGAGGAGAGAAGAGGAGGATGGAGGGCATGAGAGAGAGGAGGATGAAAAGGATGAGGAGAAGAGAGGGGATGGAGGAGGGAGATAGGAAGAGGGGGAGGGATTAGGGTGTGGGGTGTAGGAGGAGGAGGAGCAAGGAGGAGGAACGAGGAGGTGCTTTGAGGAGGTGGAGGTAGGAGGCATAAAATCCTGATATATTTTATTTGTTGAAACTATCTTCATAAAATCAAGAGGTTGTTTTAGCAATTGCACTTCTGAAGTTGTTTTCATGAAAACAATTGCAGCACACTTTAAGTGTTACCTTTTATAAATGATTGAAATGATATTACGACATACAAAACATGTATGCTGTAATAGCATATATGTTTCATTTGGTGAAACTATCTCCATAAAGAATAGGAGGATGTTTTGATTTGGTTAAACTATACTGGTGTCATTTTAGGAAGCTGTTGTTTGAATTTGTTTGTTTATAACATGGATATGTAAGTCCTCATCAATTAAACTTATCGATTTCTTAACCAATTTCCATTCATATCCCCTATGATATTGATGGGTGACCATTATTTATTTACAATGATTTTCCATGGTGCTTGTACTATGGGAAGATATCCATTACTTAACCAAAGACCATTGGCATGAAAGTTTGCCATATGAAATAGGATTCCTTCTTGGTATGAAATTATATATTTAAATTCAACTTTGATTTAACCAGTATTCTATTCATCTGTAAATACATGGCATATCATAGGAAAATATGTTTCCATTTCTTTGATTAACCAATGTTATGTTCATTTGTAAACACGACATAGAATTGTATGTTTCAAACTAGTATTTTGTTTATTTTTACATAAATAAAGTTAATTTCAAAAAGTCATAGATCAATTTTGAGAATCCATATTCTTATCGTCCTGAAATAAATTCAAGTACCCATTCATTCAAAAAAAATTCAATGACAAATAAACATCTAAACTATGACAATTCCACAAAATGTAGACTAGCAAGAAAATAATTACATATAAATTAGCTAAAGTTTAATTCATAATTCAGTAAATTCATCATTTCATCTTTTCAAACAAGAGATATTACATTTTCATAAATCATATCAGGAGGGGATGTTACAATTCCATTAAAAGGATGAGTATAGAACTGATAGATATAATGTTTCATTAGAGCTAAGAGTGAGCGAGGATGTTTATAAATTTATTAATAGGGGCAAGGTGGCAATTCGTTTAGTAGGAGGATGGACATGTGTCATTCATCCAGTCTTCTCTGTAACAAACCTCCCAAGAGAACCCTAGATATTTTGTAAATTCAAGTGTTATTGTATTTATTCTGTGGTGAGGAGCTCAAGGCCAAGGCCCCACCAGCAGAACTTTGTGTATTAGGTAATGTGATTTCCTTAAGTCAGTGATGAGCGGAACTTCTCCCAGAGACCACTAGGAAGAGAGACTAGTAGGCGAAAACACCAAAGTGACCTAGTTCTTTGTGAACTAGAGGATGTGTCTTAGGGAAGCTACTACGGTATTTATTGATGGATTTCATACTCACCATTTTTGGGTAAGAGAGACGATAGAAACGAGTATAAAACTTATATCACAAATACAATGACATAAAAATATATATGGGTATATACATATATATTCTTATAGTATTAAGAAAATAATATATATATATATATATATATATATATATATATATATGTATGAGAGGCATAACATGCATCTGACATCTAAAAGAAATCTCCTCCGCGTGAAGGAGGCTGACCTTGGGCATGATTTTTGCGAAAACGTCCTCGGCACTATTAATGGCAGGAGTTTCTTCCATGACTTGAGAGTTAAATTAAATAGATATGGGTAAGGCGAAGATACTGGGTAGGCTGAACGCATGCCTCCAGCTAATTTCTTAGTGGCAAAAATTTAAGGGCAGAATTGACTTCCTTGTTTTGGGGGATGCATGGCCTACCCTGGGAAAAGGAGACCGTTACTACCCACGATTTGTGTTAAGGGATGTTGAACCAGCAGGTTTTAATTGTCCTAAGCAAGCCAGCACCATTTGAGGAGGTAATTGAGGGCATGCTGAGCCAAAAGGGGAAATCACTAGCCATGCTTCGGATTCCTGCGTTTTCATGAGCCTGGCTCTATACATTTTTATGAGCCTAGCCCTCTATGTCCGGTAGAGGTTTTTGGCTTAGGAGAACTTTTCTTGCGTTACAAGGGAATGCTTTCTCTACTGATACAAAAAGATCTCCATACGTTCATAAGTGGGGGTCCCTAAGTTAAGATCCTACTGAGCCTATTTACTGGAGGATCAAGCAAATCTAAATCACTAGTTCTTGTCATTGTTGCAGTTTGGGAGGGGGTGTGTGCCTTTGAACGTAGGCTGGGTAGGCAGCCTGCACGAGTATTTCGTTCTGGAGTTCTCCCCCACCCCCAACGTGGTCCAAGAATTACTGCTGGACTGCTTACCAAAACTCAGGTTTTTCCTTATTCAAATTCTGGCTTAAGAATAACAGTGTTATAGTGTTTGCACGATGGTGAAAATGCCTGGATAGACGGCCCCTGCATTAAACCGAATTCCAACCGTGTACACTCCAGTGTACTCAACACAAAAATCCCAGGTGATAATCATTTGTTCCTTCAATTTTAGATGAATTGTCCCTTCGGTTCAAGGCTGCGTCCTTGCTCTGCGCAAAGCTAGCTATGCAAGTTGTACAAATAGTTGATAATGTTTAATAAAACCCAGCATATTCTTAACAAACAATTGCCGAAGAATATTTTATATTTTTATGCTTTAAACCTTGATTTTCTTAACATCACCACGTGATGTAAATAAAAAGGACTGGGTAGTTTGGTTATGTCCTCATAGTCAAATCTGAATGGCTACTTGTATCAGCTTGATGCTGAGGTGCAATTTTTACCTTTTATCCAGAATGTGTTGTTTTCACACATCCTTCTTTTATGCTGTATGGATCGAATAGTAGTGGCGTCCAAGGGACTGAGCCTAGACAACTCCAGTCTATTTATGGGCATTTGTTTTCATGCCTTTCTGTTATGCTGTATGGCTCAAATCCTAGTAGCGTCCATGCGACCGGGCATAGATACCTCAAGTCTATTTATGGATGTTTGTTTGAGATAATATAATAACCAATCATGTATTATAGGTGCGGATTGTTTATAGTCTCCTCGACTCAAGGGTATTGTGGGTCGGGAGAGGATACCCCTAATCGATAAGTGGGAAATGTCAAACGAGTTGGTATTTCCATGCCCGGTATGGACTTAGGAATATATACTATGAGCCGTATGGTGCATAGGTATTTGATACATGATGATTAATGATGAAGCTTGTGTGTGAAATAAGTGTAGTTTTGTATGAGAAAAATGATAGAGCTCTCCTATTTTTTATTAACATCAAATCCATATGAATAATTTTAATTCATATTGGTTAAAATGACTAAGATGGTCCTAAATCCAATTTAGGTCTTAATGCAATTAGATATACTCAGTTTTCATCACTATTGTGATTGTTCGTATCGAGGTTTT
The DNA here is from genome assembly GCA_001517045.1 of Pseudotsuga menziesii. Taxonomy (NCBI): domain Eukaryota; kingdom Viridiplantae; phylum Streptophyta; class Pinopsida; order Pinales; family Pinaceae; genus Pseudotsuga; species Pseudotsuga menziesii. The sequence goes on along the minus strand of LPNX010672216.1, from coordinate 7,155 downwards.
CTTTTGAATTCTCTTCTTGGTTACACCATGGTAAGTTGTTTTTAACTTACAGGGTTTGATCCTAACTTAGCCTTTTTCTGCTCACCAATTCCTGACAAGATTGGAGTAATCTCAACAGAGAACCAGTTTGACAACCCATTTTATAATTGATGTTTTAACAACAATGCCCTTTGGTTTTACAGTATGGGAGCCACGTCTAGACAAGGTTATGAACTAGGCTTGGACACATCCTATTTGAACAAGGCTGTTAATAATTTCCTTCTATGAGCTGATTGTAAGGGTCCCAAATAGGGCTGTTGAGTTACAAGTGTCTCTCTACGAAGAGCCTTAAGGTAAGATAAAACCAGCCATGAATGAGCCGTGATTTTGTAAACACTCTTTTTGATGAAGAAATAATAAGAACAAATAAGTTGGTAGACGTAGCCTCATGGACGAGGTGAACTAGTGAAGATGGTTGTCTCATTTGTGATATTTTGTTGTGCTGGTTTATTTCTTTGTTCACATGATGGTTATGAATGCAGTATAAATGTTTCAATTGGTGAAAGGACTACTAAAATTTTATTTTGCAAACTTCTTGAATGCTTTATAGCTTTAAGGTATCAGTTGTATATTACACTTTCCTTATGACCTTCCATGTGCCTTCATATTGTCCTTCTGTATAAAGACCACCCAATATGAGGTACTAGTTTGGTATGGTTGGTAGAAATAATGAAGTACATTTTTTGAATGAATCGTTGTAAGAAAAAGGGATGAAATATTGGCTACAATCGCTTGAGATAATCTCATTTGGGAAACGGTTGGAAATATCTTATGTCACCCTCAAACACTTACAAGAGTGAGATTATCGGTACCTTGTCAACATTAATTAAGGAACAAACAAGGCAAAACATTTCACACACAAGATTTGAACTTGTGTGAGGTGGATAAACAACTTCTCATTTTAATCACATAATATAAGATGTACAATTAACATGATTATCAAGGAAGTTATTTTATATTGTCCAAAATTAACATCATACAAATAGATGCTTTACTTCCATGGAAAATATTAATATGAAAATTAAAAATACGAGATACTCTCATAATTTTCTCTAAATCATAATAAAAAAAACAAAAACAAAAATTATAATACAGTGTTTACTCTAATATAAACAATTTTAATAATTATATATTCATTAATTAAAATACCTAATTTCTTAAGAATGACCTAAATATGTTGACATTTTAGGACTTTCTATAATCACAAGAACATAATCTTATCTCAAAATATTTAAGTTGATCTTACTCTATGGTCTACCTCTATATTACATTAAGTCTTGTTACCATGATTAATCTTAAAATATTTATGCAATTTTACAAATTGAATTGTTAGAGAATGAAACCTTTGACTTCAATTCAATCTTACAAATCCTATATCAATAAATAATAAAAATATATGCATTATGTTTTTATTTAAAATATTAAATATATTTTATCACTTTTAGAGTCTTATAAGTTATAATACATGTGAATGTTTTTCAAAATCATATTCAAGGTGAATGTCTTCCACATTAAAATTATATGTTTGTGAATGTTTTCGAAATTAAAATGATTTGTTAACAATGTATAATGTATTTTCACAAAGATTATAATAACCTAACATTAAAATTAAAATTAAAATCATATCATATTTAAATTTATTCTATAAAAAAAGAATCTTATTAAATACTTAAACTTTATACATGTAAAATTTTTACATCATTATCGATAAGATTCATATTTAAAAAACAATAATAAATAGAAAAAAAATCATTCATACAAAATGTAAATTGAAGTATCGTGAATGATAATATGTAAACGAATTTAATATTAACATTATTAGATATTTTTACAATGCAAGGGATATAATAATTGTCCTTTTTATTATATAATATAGTTTTATTGAAAGATGATCAATTATAATTGTTACCACTTTTTAAAATAATTTAAATAACAAACTAAATAAGTTGAAAATTTCAAAAGTTGAAAAAGGAAATTACACTATCATATAATTATTAAATGATAAAATTATAATTGAATTTTAATAATACATTGAGAATTTATAAAGGTGAGTTTGAGTTATTTCACAATTAGAGTATAGTGAAAATCACTAGAATGGTCATTGTTATTTATTTTACTACAATTAATAGTATTATCTCAATTTATAAGTGTCATTTTTTTGTGTAAGTGGATTTTTTTTGGTCAAGGTTAAGGTTCATTGATGTGGCTCACTTGGCTTCAGTTTGGTAACCCTTCCATTCTTTGTTCTTCAAAATCCCAACCCTTCTTCCACATGATTTCACCTCCAACCTAGATTGTACTTTGTTGTGCAAAGGAGCTATGCTTAACTGATATTTGCAACATTTCTAATAGGGGGTAGACTCAAGAAATGGGTCCTCTCCCTTTTCTTCTAAAGTGATTTTATGAAGTAATTTAAACCCTAGTTTTCACCAGAAGGAATGAAATTGAGATGAATCACACATATTATTAGTGAACTAGTTAGATTTCCACATTTAATATTTTATGAACCAATCCTGTAGATATCCATGAGTGTTTTTTTCACATTTGGAATCTTCTACATAGTGAAAATCCTTATATTTACTCTTGCAACTATGTTTTTTTTATGGAATTTGATTCAAGAAAGGATAGCGATTTGGTTTTCAATTTCTCTATCATGGATAAATGTAATACCCTTATTTTTTACCTTTTGCATGTCTAATATATATTGTATAAATGATGGAAATATGCTAGTAGATATTCGTAGTGAGAAACTGAAGGGAAAGGCTTGACTAGTGAATGACTAGGCATGTATGATGTAAATATCTATATATGGGCCATGTGCTAGGCTTAGAATAAAGACTTAAANGTAGATATTCGTAGTGAGAAACTGAAGGGAAAGGCTTGACTAGTGAATGACTAGGCATGTATGATGTAAATATCTATATATGGGCCATGTGCTAGGCTTAGAATCAAGACTTAAATCTATGTAAATATTATGTTGGTAAACAACATAATGATATACTATGGTTGTGTATAGAGCAGTAGGGGGTCTATGATTTCACTAGAGGGGAAGAGGAAAGGGGGCCTATGGAAAAGTGAATCCTCTTTTTCCAAGTTCCAACCTTATAAATCATCTATTTGCTATCATCTTCCTTAACAAATCAAATTATCACCTTTGAATTATTAAAACCAACCATCGAATACATGTGATAGGTTGGTGGGAAAGGCTTCTCATGTAGTTGAGGAAGCATGGGCTCAATATACTTCTTATGCCAATTGTAGGAGTCCTTCACTCTATGGTAAAAAATATGTCAGTTGTAATTCACTCTCATGTAAAAGTTGTTCTACATATTATGGTGTTCTCTCCATTTAATAATTAGGATAGCCTGTGACATTAATTACAATCGACACTATGAAGAGGAAATTATAGACATTAAAGTGAAGAATGATGGTTGTGGGCGAGCATATGGAATGAGCACGTTAGTAAAATCCCACCCACTAAACTCTTTTTTATCTTTTGATTCTTGAGAATGTAGGTATTAATTGTATATGATACTCTTTAGATTCATATAGTAGGTTGTAATCTTTCTACACAGTAAAGAGCACTGCAAAGGAAAGGTTCTATGAGGACATGGTGAGCATAAAGGGTAGGTCTTCCATGTGTTATGTGGGATAGTTGAAGATATTTTCATGTTTTTGATGGTTTAATAGGTACATATTGTGTAAGAATGATGGAAAATCACTTGTGCCAAGAGAGAGTGTTAGAAACCAAAATTTTCTCACTAACCTTGTGATCAATTTCATTACCATTATAAATCATAATTTGAAGAATTAGAATCATTTTCCATCTCACATCATCCATATGACCCGAGGAAGTGATTATATAAGGCTTTACCAAGAAGGTAATGTTCCTTGATTATATAAGGCTTTACCAAGAAGCTGATGTTCCTCAAATACATAAGGACTAAGCAACATTGGGTTCTAATTAAATGAAATCCACTTCTCCTCGAATTCAAACCATTTTTCACATTATTGGGTTGATCTCATACCTTAGAGTCCATTGGAATCATTGGTGTTGAAAACATTAATACGTTAGGGTTAAGTGTCTTTGTATAATTTGTAGTATTACTATCCATGTGAGGTGAATATGAAGAAGCATATGGAACAATCCAAGAGACACCTTGGAATATGACACCAAGGGTCACATACATTGTATATCTATGTACATGTCTTAATGAGAAATATGCATAAACACTTATCTATCTATTGTGTATTTGTCTATGTTAGTCAATTTGATTGTGTTCCATATTGGGAATCCCATCACTCATACTGAAGGCATTGCAAATCTTGTGCTGTCACTTGCATACTACCCATATTCTTATGCTATTTTTGAGACTTTAGGTTCTTCCATATCATTAATACTGAATTTATTCCATTCCCTTCAATATTTTCTACATAGCTCCTGCCAACTAAATGCACTCTCCTTTGTCCTACTTGCACATATTTTTTTCTTTTTGTCCTACACTTCCACCTACCATATTCTCTTCTTTAAATATGGTGTGTCATGCCCTTCTTGTACTCAACACTATTGTGGCCTAGGCATAATCCAAAGATCTAGGCATAGACTTCCATTCAAATCATTAACACATGAGGACCAAGTTGCCTTCTCCACTTGCTATCTTTTTGTTCTCTAAAGTGTTTTTCGAGGGATTCGAATGTTCATATTTCTTAGAGTAGTCTCATGTTCAAATTTATGAACAAATTTTGACTCTCTTCATGATACGTTGAATTCTTCATTTTGGAGTTGAGCATCCATACTCCATCATATTGCATATAATGAGCTATACATGTTGTTTCATACTGCAATGGTTTGGTGCCTCCACAATTTTCTTTCATGTATTACTCACATCGCAACTGTTGAATGCATGAAGTAATTCAGTTCAATGGTTAAATGTGTATGGGTTAATGATTTCTTCTTTGCATTATGGTGAGCTCTAATGGTGGAGACTTTCATGGAGACTCGCCGCTGTAGAAAGCAATGTGGAGTTTCCTAATGGAGATAGAATGCGTTGGGTAGTGGAGACTAGTACCACATCACGTATTGGAGGAGTGGTGAAGCTACATACAGAACCACAAGCACATTGAAAACTAGAGTGTTGCTACTGGCGCATTTTCCAAGTAATTCTATAGCACCAACAATGTTAATGAACTTATACTATTATCTTAGATATACAAGGAATTCAAGGATTTTGCTTAATAAACAATATATCTTTTGGGTATTAAACTATTTTCAGAGGTGGATCTAATTTCTCCCGAATATCATGCATCCTTAATAACATTACAGATGCTATGATAAATTCATGCTCATAGGGATGTGGTGTGGATGTAGTTAAAGACAAAATCATGCACATGGACATTTAGCATGGAATTAATGGAAAATTTAGGCTATGATGATGACATTCACACATAGATAATGCCAATAAACATGATTGCTAATGACAATAACAACCCAATTACCAATCACAATAACAAATCACATTTACAAATGTAAGTAATAGAAATGTAGCTAATAATAATAATAATGATGATGTATAAGCATAATTACACCTATGTCAAAATATGTGGACAAATTTGAACAAAAATGAACAAAATTACATTGCTAACCATGTATATTTAGCATAGTTTATAGAAACAATGCAATACATTTTGACTAGCTATGAATTTTATAAACATAGTAATTGCATTTATATCTTCTTGTTTTGGCCAATGGACACCATTTATATAAAAATATTGTACAATGTTTCTTTTTACACATGGAAAAAACACAATTTAACAAGGTCTATTTTAACAAAATGGATAATCTAAATTTCAGTAAATTAAAACAATATATATAATCTATATTTCAATATTTAAGTAAGATTCTAAAATTTTTACATTAACCTAATTAAAACAAAATACAATTTACCACCAAATATTTAGACAAATATATAATGTATATATTTTTATAAGTTTTTTTTCTTTTAATGTTTTTTTTTTTTAGCTTTATGCTTTTTCCTAAATAAAGCTTTATGTTTCTTTTTTAAGCTTTATGATTTTTCCTAAATAAAGCTTTAAGCTTTATGTTTGTTTTTTAAACGTTTCGTAGCTTAGAGTCAGGGATCAAAATTGAAGTCGTCATTGCCCTTCAAGAGCCTTCTAGCTCGTCATAGAAGGGCAATTTTTTTTTTGCTATGCAAATGAAATTTAAAAAAAAAAATTACTTGTCAAATACGAAGTAAAGATTATTTTTAATTTTTTCATTTGAAGGGTAGAAAATATTCATATAATATATTAAACTTTTCAAAATATATCATACTTTTAATATATATATTATAACAAAACTATTTAAATTTTGTTAAATAGTAAAAATAATATATGCTTATAGAAAAACCTCAACTTGTATAAATATGTTACTAGTATGTTACTAATTCTAAGACACATAATTTAGTTAAAATAATATATATTTATAGAAAAAAAACTCATATTACTCTTTGATGAGTATGTTACTAATTTCAAAACACATAATTTAGTTTTTACTAATTTTAAAACATAAAATAAATTTAGTTATTTATAAAGTTATCAACTATTTATTTAACATATTAGCTAACATTTTTCATAATTTTAGAAAGTGAACTTTCTTAAATCTTATTCTTTTTTTTCCACAATTTTTGGAAAAAAAACTTTCTCAAACTTTATTCCTTTTTTTTTCAGCCCTTATTTTTCTTTCCATAATTTTTGAAAATAGAGCTTTCTCAAACTTTTTTTTTCATAGTTTTTAGAAAGTAAGCTTTCTCATGCCTTATTCCTTGTTTGGAAAAACATTATCTCAGTCTAAATCGAATAACATGCTCATAAGTAAACCATGGAGTCTGGAGATGCTTGTTCTCATAGCGGATGTGTGGAATATTCATCCACGGATCAATTCACAATTTCCTGGACACGGTTTCTCATGGCTTGTTCTCATAACGGATGTGTTCTCATAGCGGTTGATGTACCAGTAAAATGCTTCAGTAGTTTCTCACTGCATGTTCTCATAGCTGTTGTTGTACCAGTAAAATGCTCCAATAGTAGCGTGAATTGCTACACCTCGAAATTGGA
>LPNX010672192.1:303363-346240 GCA_001517045.1 Pseudotsuga menziesii | reverse complement strand
GATCTCAGTTTGAGAGTGGTCTGTGCATGAAGGATCCTATGTTTGCTGAAAAATGCTATTTGATGGTGGAGTCTGATCCTCAAACATATGAAGAAGTAGAAGGAGATCCAATATGGCAAACATCCATGAAGGATGAGTTCAGCTCACTCCAGAAGAGCAACACATGGGAGCTAGTGGATCTTCCCCCAGGGAGAAATATAGTACAGTGTAAGTGGGTCTATAAGACCAAATTTGCTGCTGATGGTTCAACACTAAAGTACAAGGCCATATTGGTAGCCAAGGGCTACTCACAGGTTCATGGCATATATTACAATGAGACCTTTGCCCCAGTGGCAAAGATGGATTCCATCAGGCTAGCTCTAGCCATTGCATCCTCAAGGCAATGGGAGGTACATCACATGGATGTAAAGTGTGCCTTCCTGAATGGAGATCTCACTGAAGAGATATATATGCAGCAGCCTCAAAGTTTTGCTACTAACCCTTCTCTTGTGTGCAGGTTGAGAAAGTCATTGTATGGGCTAAAGCAAGCCCCCAGGGCTTGGTATTCCAAGATCGATAGCTTCTTGCTATCACTGAATTTTGTTCGGTGAAAATCAGATCAAAATGTCTATTTCAAGTTAGTTAATGGTTCATTAATGATAATTGTTTTATATGTTGATGACCTCCTCATTACAGGAAGCTCACAGGCTGAGATTGCTTCCTTAAAAGGAGCTATGAACCAAGCCTTCTCCATGACAGATTTGGGGCTCTTAAGTCAATTTTTGGGGCTTGAGATTGCTCAAACCAAAGATGGAATGAAGGTGCACCAGTCCAAATATGCCTTGGACTTGCTGAACAAATTCAAAATGAAGGATTGCAAAGCAAGAAAAACTCCTTTCCTTTCAGGAGTGAAGCTAGAAGAAGTTGATTCTTCATCGATGGTAAACAATACACTGTATAGGAAATTGATTGGATGTTTGTTGTATATGACACATACTAGACCTGATATTTGTTATGCAGTAAGTGTGGCTTCTATATTCATGGATCAGCCTCAAGAGATCCATTGGAAAGCATCCAAAAGGATCCTTAACTTTGTTCAGGGAACAAGGACACATGGGATCTTCTATAAAGCAAAATCTGATCTTGAGTTGATTGGATTTACTGATATTGATTGGGAAGGTGATAGCACAGATAGAAAGTCCACTTCAGGATATGTGTTCATTCTTGCAGAAGGGCCAATCAGCTGGTTAACCAAGAAACAGAGTGCCATTGCACTCTCATCTACAAAAGCAGAGTACAGAGGAGTTGTTAATGCATCAACTCAATGTTTATGGTTGCAAGGTTTACTTGGAGAGTGTGGCTTCGAACCAGAGTACTCAAATACCATCTACTGTGATAACCAGAGTACCATTCGAATCTGCAAGGATCCAATTCAGAAGCAGAGAACCAGACACATTGAGATCCATATGCACTACATCAGAGAACTTGTGCATGATGGCACCATTCACCTACTCTTCTGTTCATCTTCAGAACAAGTAGCTGATATCTTCACCAAAGCATTTTGTGAGAATACCTTCAGCAATCTTAAATCACTAATGGGGATTGCTGATCATGCTATGAAAGCATGAGTGAAGACAAGATTCTACAATTTTGTTTTACAGTCCATGTTTAAGGGAGGATTTTCCCAAGTTGGTTTTGCCTCTTTCCTTGTTTAAATGGACATGCAGTATGTAAAGGGTGACTAAGCCTTGTTTCTGATATATTAATTTAGGCTTAAGGGGGGGTGTTAGAATAATCAACCCATAGTTTACCCATTTAGACATTAATTTAATTATTTCTGTCTTATTAGCCTAGTTCATGTGTCCCACCTTGTGCAAGTTGTCTTTTACCTATCCATAGTAGTCAAAATTTCCTCATTTGACTCATGTAGCGCATGGGAAATCCCAAAGAATCAAATATGCTTTATTCCTGGCCTCCTAGGTGCCCTTCTGCTTTTTCTGCTTTATTCCCTTCTTTTTCAGTGTTTTAAGGCAAATAGAAAAGCTAGACTAGGTGAGGTGAACTAGTTTTTTGTGCTCTTCATCCTCCACTCTTTTCTCCATGCAAAAGCATGTATGAGATGCCATTCCACCACTCTTTAGCTTGCCTAATCCTTTTTTCCAATTCGTGAGCTCCATGACAGATTTGGGATCAGCTTTTTACACCTATGGGGGATTTGCTTATTTTTAGTAAGCCTACTTTATGCTAGATTCGAATTGCTCCTCATGCATTCGAATCCCTGATGTATGTTATTTATTCATCAACCTATGTTATTACAGGGTTGGCTATTGTACACTGATTTAATACAGTTTAGTGTTCAGCTCCAATTTTCAGTCTCTTTGTGAGTGATTTTGCATGATCAATTGTTAATTTTTGTGAGTAAAATTAATCTATCACCTGGTTCAATTTCCACACTGTTTTGAGCCCATTCCCCATCCCCCCTGGGGGTATTTGCGTCCATGTCATTTTTTTCTTTTTGTTCATCTTTTTTCAATCTAGTGTAGTACTAATCTACAAGGTAGTATACTTTGATTTAAAATAAATTCCATATTCCATTTCTATTGGTTTCAAAGTAACTTTAATACTTACCCCATGAGCCTCCTTTTGAGCCGAAAGGTGAAGAAAGGTTCGTGGTAGTCTAATTAGAAAATTGTGGTTTGCTTATCTTTTTATGTTTCATTTGCTGTCATCATTTGTTTTAGTAACCATAATAAAATCAACCCCTCGTTGATTCCCCGATTGAGTTCCACTTGGACTGAAAGAGGTTCCTGAAGGGTTTTTTTTTAACAAGAACATCCATCTCAAAATTTACTAAAATTGACAAGACTTTGGTGTGTATGCTCTGCACTTGGATGCGGTTCATCTAATCAGTCAAGTTGTATCAAAAGCACTTGAGTGACTAGTATAATTAGGATTCACTCTCCCAAATTGACACCATCAGGTGAAAATCCAACACCTAGATCAAACCATTACGGTGTAAAAATACCCAAAGGAATCGGGAACTCCTGAAAAGTGACCTCGGGGCACTGATCTTTGTCACACCCTAATGGGTGCATTATGAACAATAGCCCCAAAGACTTCATTCAGCCCACATATTCCTTGCGGGTAGTCATGAAGGTTTAGTTTTGGACATACTCCAACTACTCTCGAGTATATCTGGAGTCCACCCCTTTGCCTAATTTTAATCAACTCATATTTCACATTAACTTAAAACATACCAAGAGGCAATTACAAAACATTCACTCCAAGCAAATGCAAGTATATTGATTTCTTTTTTACTCCATTTTAAGGAACTGGTTATTTTCTTGCTATATATATATATATTGTGTCTCAGCATTGTGCTTTCGTGTGCTCATTTTGTATCTTGTCATCTATGGTCGTTTATGGTTAAATTTCAAACTCCTAAGTAATTCATTCAGTTTAACATCACCATACTAAGTAATTAGCCTTAGTAACTTAATAAGGTCTACCCCCCTTGGCTTCGTTAGGAGTTGAGCCTAAACGGAGGACTCAAGAAAAAGGTGACAGCCTTGACTCGAGACTTGCCCCCAAGGACACACCAAGTTGCTTGAAGATTTCTGCCACGTGACCCAGGTGCATGAAAGGCGGCAACACTTCCTTGAGCTGGAAGACTCATCATGCTGCTGGTTTTCAACTTTAGGCTTAGGATCTTCGAATTTAGTTTTTGGGTTCTTATGCTGCTTTCCTTTACCCTTCAAATCTTTGGGCCCCGAGACATGGAGGGCTTGATAATGGGAGGATCTAATGATCCCCATCTAGACAAGCTTATTATGTTCACTTGTTAGGGACTCAATGAAGGCATTAAGTGTAGGCATATTCCATCCAGGGGTTGTGAGATTCCCTGCATGGAATGTAGAGACAAAAACTGAATAATTAGCTCCATGTTTGGAGAGTATGGCGAGGATGAGCGGATCATCCGCCTTCTCCACTTTGCATTGCTTCAAGAGTAATATAGTGTTCTTGAACTTTGTGAAAAATTCATTCAATGTCTCGAAATTGGAAGGCTGGAGAGACATCAATTCATTTTCAAGCTAGTAAAGTCTCAAATCATCCTACTTTCCATATAGGGTTTCCAATTTGCCCAAATTTCCTTTGGAGTCTTAAATCCTGAAAGATGGAAAAAAAGATCCCGAGAAATAGAGAGGCATAAGAATCTGAATGCTTCATCCTTCTTGTTCAAGAATCTTGATTTGTGTATAGCAGATCTAGGCTCATCTTTAGTGTCCATGGTGACTCTATAGAGTCCTCTGGAGTGCAGCTGAATCTCCATGTCTCCTTTCCATGAGTGGAAATTGAATGGAGTCAAAAGATCTACTAAGGAGGCCATTTGGATCTGCTGGAGCAAATGCTTCACCTATAGAAAACCTGAAAATCACAACAGAAAGGGCAATGTAAGGTTGGAAATCCTGCACATTTTAGGATTTCATCAGACCCAACATAGTCAATCAAGTAAGATTGATCAACAAGTAATTTACTTGGGGTATTAAGTGGTAAGCCTTGGCTTCTGATGCAGTGCTATATTTTTGAGCTATTGCTCAATTTTCATGCAAGATCTGTCAAAAACCTTGTTTTTGAGAGATCTGAGCTTCGTCCCATCATGAGCTCTGATACCATATTAAACTTACATAGTGATCTAAGAACTAAACACAAGTCTCATTAAAGATTAATAACAATAAGTCATGAAATTGTGTAATAGGGCTACAGAATGAGTAGCCGCTCTGTATATTCACACAAAGAATGAGTAATACAATGCAAGATCATGCTGCAAGCATGAATGACAAAGCAATTTGAATTCCCAAGGAGGTCATTCGAATTGAATGAGTGATTCTAGCTTAACTGAATGTAAACCACAATCAACACTCAAGTTAACCACTGATCAAAACCCTAATTGACTCAATTGAGCCCTAACTGAAGTTGGAGTGCAATACATGACTGAGTCTTAACTGAAAGAGATCAGAGGTTCATTGAGTCATTGAAGAAATTTGGCAGAGCCTCCTTCTCTTTTATGTTATACCTGATAAAAAACAGCAATAAATTAAAATCAAATGTTCCCAAACACACTTTAAAAGTGTTTTGGGTCACCACGCTAATTACCAAAAAAAAACTAAGTAAAAATTGTTGAACAGGGGTAATCTAATTTCTACAAAAAGGAAACATGGAAAGAAAGATTTCCTTGGGATATTGGCTTGCTGTTTGGGTAGCCAATGAGATGTGCACTATTATTGCAGAATTTAAATCTTTGAAGAACAAAAAAGGAATCTAACTTATGAGCAAGCTTTAGATCTATGCTTTAGCTACTTGCAAAAAGGGAATTTCCTACACCTAGATCTATCTTTATGAACTAATATTATTTATGAAATTATAGATCTAAGTAGAAAAACTCTTATAAAATAGATCTAACAATATATATTCAATTCTTAGAACTAGATCTGATCATAAGAGGAAGAGATAGGTAACCGGAATATTGATTTTAATAGAAAGGAGGAAGAGAAGGGGAAAGGCCCATTGTTGGATGGATCTGCAATGGGAACATGTTAGTGGAATACAGAGGGGAAATTCCTTCACAAAGTTTTTGGATGTATAGTGGAGTCAAGCTAGATCCACAGCTCGTCTAATCCTTGCTACCTAAAAGCTAAACACACAATCCTGCATGAAATCTCATGAGATCTGGATATATATATGAAAAAGAGACAAGAATTACATGAAAATAAAATTATTAAACATGTATAATCTAGATATTCAAACATATATGCTATGAAGTATAGAAAAAACAAGTAACCTTACTTGGCCAACTATACTCCTATTGATTCAACTGAATCGTTCAAGCCAGATAGGGTTCAGATGCAGAAATTTAGAGAAAAGTTGGCAACGTCAATAGCCGTAAGACAATGCTTAATCCACACACATGAGAGCATTACACAATTTGGCCTCCAAATCTTCTTTATTCCAACAACCAAAATATTACAACAGTATTACAATAGAAAGCCCTTCAATCCAACTCTAACTAGCTTGGAAGAGACAGCTTGTGCTTTGATTTATACAAAAACCAGGAGATCTAGCCTAAGGGGGGCGCAAATCCCAAGGAGACAGACCAAATCAGATAATGGAGAGTCCATCAATGCCTGATCTGTGTCTAACTAAGCTAGATCTGAGCCTCACTGAGTGCAATTGTCAATGGGAGAGTTGATCTGACTGACACCTCAACCTGTTGACTAAATAATCCACCAAAACTCATCTAAATGAGCCCAAACGTGTGGAGGAGAGAGGGAGGGAGAAATTCCCCATAAAGGATGCTGAAGATCAACTTTGGATCTATCCATATCACCTCCTTCAGTCAAGGATTTGTCAGATCCAGTCAATCTGGTTCAGATCTGACTGATTTCAATCAGATCGGTTGAGAATCCATTGATCTAGGATTTTGGATTTGCTCCATTATTCATCAATTTATTAATTAAAATAATCAATAATTGATTTTTGGGCATTTCTGACCCGAGTGATGGAAAATCACTCAAAACTAGGAAATAGTGGGTCCATGGGTTTACATGGTGCTCTTAGCTTGAAAATGAGCACCTACGTGACTGAAACTGATTACTTGGCCCACTTTTATTACAAAATCAAATTTTCCAAATAAACTATTAAAAAATAGCCTAAGTTTTGGAAAAATTAAATTTTAATAAAAAACACTGAAAAAATTAAAAAAATTAAAATTTGAAAAGACCTAGGGGGACTCAGACATGTTCATATGACTCGACCATGATTCCTAGCATGTTTATACATTGACACATAGACTCTAATAACCTCAATAGGCCTAAATTCCAAGCCAACCACCCCAACTTTAAAGGTGTGGAGTGAAAAACTCAGAAATTATCAGTCGTTTATTCAGCAACCAATAATAACCGAGGGAAAAAACACCCTGGGCTGATCAGATTGACAAATAAAGTCTAAGAGGCCGAGTCTTTTATAGACACTATCATTCTAGAAAATTTATTAAAATTCCCCCATGGGGTATGAACGTGTGATATAGTACAACAAGTACTTCCCAGAAGTACTTCCGAAGGTCTTCTGAAGTTTGAACAAGTTATCCTTGTCTGGTTCACCAGGCTCACTTAATGAAAAACCACTAAGTACAACTTAGGTGGTAACACTAACAAACGTACCCTTCAGAAGAGGCAGAGAAGTATAGGATTTCTAATGGTGTAGACATGGTTTAGATGACAAACCATGAGTTCTGTTGGGCAATAGGGTAGACCCGGGTTTATACCTTTAATTTCGCACCAACAAAAGACCCACAGTGTTGGCCCTTTCGGCAACAACCTGCGAACAGGTTGCAGTCTCACCCGAAACAGCTATGGGGTGCCGTAGAACTATATTTCTACAAGCAAAAGAGGGATATTACTGTACCTTTAGTCTTTAATAACTTATAATCAATTAACACATAGCTCCGACATTCATATATATAACTTCGTAGATAACTAAACAGCAGTGACTTGCACAACCCTCTACGGGGAATTCACAGCGAAGCAAGTAATTAGCAATGATCTTATTTATCAGATATATCTAGTTAACCATGCACAACAAAACATAACAGAAATAACACAATGAACCACAACACCAGATATAACGTGGTTCAACCCTAATGTAGGGGTTACATCCACAGAACTATGCTTTATTCAACTTCTTTACAAGTCACAGTTCTGATCTGCGCACTCAGCTGCAGATCCTTTCAAGTCCTTAAAGCTGCGCACACAGCTGCAGATCTCCTAATATCTTTACAAATTCCTCTGCGCACACAGCTGCAGAGGTCGTCCATGCACACAGCTAGGACTTAACCTTTTATTACTAACATAACCTTATCTTCGTACCAATTCCTTATACATAAAATCCTAAGCTTACTTCTTTACAAGAGTGCCTATTTATACAACGCACTATTACAAAATCCCTGGACTTAAACCATGGGCACCCTGAACCCTAAACCCTCGACATAAACCATGGGTTTATTACAATAAGAAAGCTTTAACTTAACCCCGACACCCCTAAGACTATTTTGAACCATAACTCCGCTTACAAACTTACAAAAATTGCGGAGTTATCAAAACTAAAGCCCCTTAAGGTACACGTCCCAACAGGCCCCTAAGACTCACTAGTGCCCCGTCCTGAGACACTCTGCTAGTCTTCCGGCAGACGGAGCTTCACTGCGAGGACGACAAACTGAGTATTTAGACTACGCATGATGTCATCAGCTGCTTTCTCCTTTTCCACCAACTCCTGCAGTACTGTGGGCGATACTTCGCTGGTGTTTTCCTGTGCGAATGCATCATATTCCTTTAGAATTTTGAACTGGCTATCCATAGCAGTACTTAATTCCAAAGCCTCACTAACAAGTGGTTGTATAGAGATTTCCAACTCTGTTACTTTCACCCTGCATGAATCAATTTCCTGCTAGAGTTCCTTGCTGCGCTATACTTTTAACTTTTTCTCCATAGGGGGCAAGGTCTTGATTTCTGCTTTTACTGTATCTAGCTCTTCCTGGCGCTGTTTGATAGTGTCTTGCAGCTATCCTATTTCTGGATGTTCCTGAAGGGTTGTCCAAGCCTCGACACTGTCTCCAAGAAACTTTGCTGCGCTACCCACAAGATCTGAAATTTTCGCTGCTGACGCCTGAATTTCCGCACGGCGCTGTTCTTTGAACTCAGGTGGAGTTTCCAGAGGGATGCGTAGTTGGAGCTCCATGATCCGATCCTCATGTTCTGCTTTAAGATTCTTCACTTCATTGCGAGACTGCTGCGTGTAGTCTTTCAGCATGCCTACTCTTTGTTTGGGCTCCTCCACCAGCTGTACCTCAAAGTCAGGAAGACTTCGACATGCTCCATCCAAAACTCGGACCAGTGTAATCCGTTTGCGTTCTGCATTTCTCTTTCTCTGCTCCACTTCCTCCAGCTGCACTGGGAGGCTATCATTCTGCTTCCTAGTATCATCCAACTGTTTTTGTGAATAATGGTCTCGGGCCTGGATTTCCTTTGCGATAGATGACTGGCAGAGATGTAGTTCTAACATGGACATTTTGGTGTAATCAATTCCTACTGTCATGCTAATCTCTGCGTGGGATGCCGCATCAATTATGATGAGGGCAGCGGTGGATACCTAGCCCTTGTTTTATCGAGCTGGCCATTGCCTTAGGTCAGGCTGCGTGCTTATTGGGGTACTGCTGGCTACAGTGGCAGTCACCGACTGTGCTGCTAAGTCCTTCAGCTCCGATATGTGCTGTGCAACACCACTGATGGAATCAAAATGCACAGTGGAAAAATTTGACCATTTCTTAGTAAGGACATGTGTGGACTTCGACAAAGCCACATCAAGCTCTTCACTTGTCAAGCCGGGTGTGTCATCGATATTCTTACCCTTGGACGCCTTCGCTTTCTTTCGGGGCTGAGGTTTGTTTACTTCCTCGACTTATGGTGTCTTCTGCTTCTCCTGCCTATGAGGGTCTAGAGTAGTTTTGACCGAGTCCTGTCCTTCTTCTTCGTCGGTTTCGACTTCTCCACCTTGGTTTCTATCATTCTACTGCGACTCAGTCTATTCTTCACTGTCTTCCAGGGGACCTTGCTGCTTCATGTGACTAGGGCCTGCGCCCATATTGGTAACTATGGGAACCGGAATGTGAGGTTTTTTTCCTACATCTTTCAACCAATCAGCCGGCTAGTGCTGAACTACTGCCCGGATGTCACCCTCAGTGACTACATATGGTAGCTTGAACCATTGATGCTTTGGATATGTGCGAGCCTGGATAAAAGTATAATGCATGTCGGCGCTGAAGGTGGCTGCACCGTCATATTGAGAGGATAACTCATTACTGAGCCGTGGGGTTTTTGCGATCTCATACTAGATATTCATCATATAAAAGGAAAATACATAATTTGTCATTTGTTGATGTACTTTATCCTGTGAAACCCACAGCGATGCGTACTTGGCTGCACTAGACATGTGTTCTGGTGCATCAGGAAACTGTGCCTCAATAGGTTCTTTCCATCCTATGAGTGCGATGAGGACAAGCAACCATGAGTAATGGAAAGCCCTACCTTTCTCCTGCGCGTCGCGAGCATCTTCCAGGAATTCCTTCACTACATACGTTGCCCAGTTGTAGCTGTAACCTTCGGCGCAGTTTATAGAAATTTTGATAACCAGGGTAGGTACTTTAGTTGGTCTGCACTTCTGTATGACTTTGCATGCTAAGAGCTTCGCTGCAAAGTGAATGTGATGTTCCTGAATCACAGACGTGTGATACCCGCGTTTTCCCTTCGTGAGGCCGAAGCGTTCCTTCATGGTTTGTGCGAGCTTCATATCCTCATGCTTTGAGGGAAACTCTGTCGCTGGATTAGGACCTGCTATTGGTAAGCCAGTGATCCTTTGAATAAGCTCGCCATTGATAGGAATTTTCTTGTCTCCTATCCATAGGTGGCCGTCATGAACTAGGGCTAGTAGCTGCTTGACCACTACGGTCACCTGTGTGGCGTGACCAAAATGGGGAACATCAAGCATCTTCAGCAGACCAGCTTGATCGAAGCCAGTAGCCCACCGTTTGAATTCTAATAATGTCGCCTCGGTCTCATCGTACTTGAAAAAGTGAAAATACGTTCCTGGTGTGAACTGTGGAAACTTTCCACGATCGCTTGTATCATGGTCGGCATACTTAAGCCGGTCTATCTTTCCTGTCATGGTCCCAACCAGCTACACACCCAGTGGCAGTGAAGGGGTACGTATTGTGAATTTCTTGGACCGTCGAGGTGGTTTAACTCCTGGTCGAAGAGGTGGGATATATGGTGGCCGCCGTGGTGCAATATTCTCCTCTCCGTCACTTGGGATTTCTTCTGAACCAAGCGGATCCATTCCAAGATCCTCCGATGTTTGCCCAGATTGCTTATGTCGATCTTCGTTCCTCTTAGAACGAACTTCTATCTTGAACTATTTCTTGGCAGACTGCGTCTGCATTGGCGGACTTGATGTTGGTAGAGTCTCTTCACGGGTTGCAGGCTTAGGTGGGCAGGCGAAAATGTGCTGCAAACCCGTATGTTCAAATTCTCTCAACAAGTCCTGAAGTTCTTGCTCAGCTGACATGGGTTTAATTGTAAAACACAAGAAAATACAGACTGCACTTTCCCCATGCTCGGGTGACTTCTTATGCAATCCAACGACCACATCAGCCATAAATGTGCATTGAAGGTGGCGAATCTGACAGAGATCCGATTTCCATGGCGCTAGATTTCAGCGGGTATCACTAGGACAGCCAATTAAGATAATTAAAGTACCAGGGCTGTCAAGTTGGCAGAGTTCCAACGGTTGGCTTTTGAGCTACGGCACAACCAGTACTGCAGCTGTGTCACAATAATGACCCTCTTCAGCATATCCTGGTAGAGGCTGCGACCAATCTGTGAGCTTCGATCCTTTAGCTTGTTGTGCCACCCAACTAAGTCAGTACTGGGCTATTTCTTTGTCACGAGCGACAGTAACATGCCAAATCCCACCTGCCATATACCGGTTCGCTGCTACAGGTACCCGGATATGTACAAACCTATGAACCCAATTTGTACGAGATACATGTTTCCATGCTTCGTAATAGTGCTCCAAGTATTCCTGTGGGTTCCTCTACCCCTTGTTCCGGCTGCGCATTGTCTAGAGATGACCCAGAAATATCAGGTAAAGGAATTTCTGACAAGCTTCCCAACTAGGAATGTACTTCTTTCGGCTATTCCACCCTTTGGCTGTGTTGGCTCTAAATACTGACTCTAGAGTTACTAGTTTCGGTGAATCCGACACAATAAGCTCTTTTGAGTCTGTCGAACCCTCAAAAATGGGTAAGGCTCTTGTCTGTGAACTAAGCCTTCTAAGGGACTTAGTAATTCTGGCACATCTATGTCCCTGTAGCTCATACAATTGGTTCTGCCAACTTTCTAAGCCATCCTCAAAATCCGACATACAGGAGCTACCGGAATCCCAACCTTCTACAGGAGGATCCTCATAATCATCTTCCTTCGCAGTGATACTATAGATCTGGTCCAACACATCCTGATATTCATGTTTGAGTGGTTTTGTGTGCCTTTCTCCTTGAGAAGGGTCCAATGGTATTATTACTCTCAAACCCTTCCCTTTGAAATTCATCTTTCTCTTCTTGAGGTTAATGACTGTAGCATTTTCCACTGCCCACTCAATGCCTAGCAGGGCTGGATAGGGGTTGTTGTCGTCAATGAGCTCAATAACTTCAAAGTCTGCTGCAGTACAGACTCCATCAATATCTACTTGGACACTAGGGAATATTCCTAGGGGCACAATCTTCTGCTGATTGGCTAACCTTAACTATATGGGGGACCATTCCAGAACAAGTTTTCCCATTTGTTCCCAGGTCTGTTTGGTTAAGACATTGACTTCGAATCCTAAATCCAGAATGACATCAATCATGTCATATTCTCCTATATGAGCATTCGGTCTCATTTCCCTCCCAGTTCTTCTGACTCTATTAAGGGTTTTGTCCATACCATCACTTCTCTGAGGTTCACAGGAAGTAATCACTTTCTGTAATTCCTCTAAAGCATTTTGATTCCTTAAGAGTTTCATACAGCTCTGTAAAAAGGAAGATAGTGTACCTACTTTACCCGTCGAAGCTTCTTGCGGTTGCGACTACTGCGGGGGTGGTGGCGTGGGTGCTGCGGCTGTGCTCGGATCAGCAAAATATCTTTTGGCATTCATGAATGTCTCTTTTTCTCTTTCAATATCAAATGTTGGGACTTTCTCGAGAGCCTTACGAACCCAAGCCTCGGCAGGAGGTTTCTCCTGGTTCTGTATGTGCATCGTAGCTCCACTCCGTGTAACAACATTAATTGCTGGGGCAAGTCTATGCTCGACCAAAATCAGCTGCAGATTCTGAGTAGGGCCACTATTTCTTTCCTGAATTTTAGCTATCAACTGTGAGCACTAATCGATCACATGGTCTAAGGCTCGGCAATACCGACATGTCATAGTCGGGTTCCGACAGTCACGAGCCAGATGCCCAGCTTGGTTGCAGTTATAACACACCACCTGGCCGTGACCTCTGCCAGCCAGACCACCATGGCCGCAGCCTCCAAAATAACCTCGACTGGATGCACCACCGTGGTAGCCATAGCCATCATTGCTCTAGCCTTCATTTTGTACCCAATAGGCTTCATAGGTGCACTCTTTCATCAGGTCATAAATGTGACACTCATCTTCATTATGTCCTATGGACTTACAAAACTTGCAGTAGGGGTTCTTGGGGACTTGCACATACCTCTGTAGAAGATAGAAATTCTCGGGACGATGCTGGCCAGTTGTCTGACAAATGTCACAGTATAGAATAGTAGGGTTGAACGGGTTTGGCACACCAGTATTCAGGTAATTTCTGACCACATGACATTGTTCCTTGTCGTGACCTTCTGTCCGACATTGTGTACACCAAACCTCCTCACGACCAGTTTTCCCTTTATTCATGTCGCGCAGCTCCAGTGCCATTGCTACCAACTACGCTTAGATTTGAGCGATACCAGAATTAGCCTCGACAGGAGAAATTTCAAGCTTCATTGCAATTTCCAGGGCCTCTTGCTGATTAGCAACCTTCTGTTGCATGAGCAGAGTTCTAAAATGTGGTAGCAATGCTGCAATGAACCATTCCTTGTGCTGCACAGGTCCAATGGTGAAACTTACTTGGTCAAGTAGAACTTTGAACCTCTGGTCAAAGTCCCACACTGATTTGCCGCGCTTCTGCTGAATCTCTTTCAATTCAGTGATACACTGCGACTCTGATTCCAGTTTCTTAAACTCTTTGATTATTGCTTCTTTAATATCATCTAATGCATGACTCGGAGTACTGGAGAATTTCATGAACCAATTCAAATCCCGATCCCTGAAAGAAGTAACGAGCTGTGCCCTTTAGACATCTTGATCTGTAATTTTCTTAGCATTCCACACTGCTTCACATAAAAACCAGAACTGTTCCGGATCCTCTGACTCGGTTCCTTTGAAAACAGGGAGCTTAATATCATCATTTATGTGGGCCATGGTAGATCTAGGGGGAGTTGAAAGGGGACTGGAATTATGCGGGGGGGAACTTGCTAGAGTAGGCTGACCAGCGACAGGGGTACTCGGGCTAGGGTGAATTTCGGACTGCGACAGGTTCTTAGGGATAACAGGTCTGAGCTGCGGGGTGACCGGAGGGTTTCCAACAGAGGGGGTTTCTTCAGGTTCTAAATCTGCAGGATTTTCAGGAGGAGACTCGGTATACTGAACTAGGGAATAGGATCCAAAATCTCTTTTGTACCTTTTTCCACTTCGCAACAAACCACTTTGCTCGTCGAAGGTATTTTCACTTGCAAACATAGGTTAGTAACACCAAGTCTAACAGTCTGATTCAATAAGAAATATACCTTTTTTGGATAATAGCATTTTAATTTTCAAACCAAATGAATTCAAAAACTTACCCCTTGGTCCTCTGAAAAACTGTTGCTTGGCTTCGCTAAAGGAAGTACTCATGTCGATGGCGAACTCTGTCACAAAAGCTTCAAGGGTTTGCATTGTCCAGAAATCAACAGCGCGGGATATCTCATTGTTCACTCTTTTCAGTATATTAATTCTCGCGGGGGTCCAAACAGGAAACTAATGTTCTTGGAAGTTCATCCTTCTCTCTGTCAATCTAGACAACCTGTTATCTCTAGGGTTGTTCCTCATGCTTATTTTTGAATTTTTTATTTTGATTGGTTTTGATTGTTTTTAATTTTACTTTGTTTTATATTTTATGATTGATTTCTTACCATTAGGATTCCCTTTGTTACCTAAAATCATCAAAATTTCCATTCATCAATTAGGAACCCATGTATGTGCAAAAGAGTATGTGTTACAGGGTGAATTCTTACAAAATGGCAGCATTTTTCCAAACTGGAAGCATATTGTGAGCTTGCAGCATATTGATTTTTGGTGGCAGAATGTCCATATGGTATTTTATTGAAAGGTTTATGATTTATTTCATGGAATATATCATGATAATAAGCTTTTATCATAGTCATAAATATAAGCTTTTATCATAGGCATTCGGCATTTTACATGTTTTAAATAAAATACACTGCTGACCACGAAATGATGAGTCATACAGTGGCAATTATGGAAGAACACAGGTGTTGTCATTTCAAAATTGAAACCTTTCATGTAATGAGTACTTGTGGTCATCGTGGAAAAAATAGCCTAATGCGTATTTTCCCTAAAATGTTTTTCATTATTCTGCTGAAGAAGGGTATTCACACGCTGGTTTGGTTTATTGTTTATCTCCATCTGATCACGAGCAACGTTATGTAAAAGTTCAGGAAATTAGGGTTTTATTTTCAAACCCTAGGGCTTGTGAGTTCAGGGTTGGAATACATTGTACATGTGCTTCCTTGCATTTCAGAGCAAGCAGTTTCAGCACTGCTTTTCTTGAGTACACAACCGTAGTATAAAATGCCCTGTTCAGAACAATACTGCGTGAAGAATTTGGTGAGTTGAACGCTTGACAGAGGTTCTAGGGGTAAGAGCTATCACCAGTTTTATTTCAAACTTCATTAGCATTATCACTCTGTTGGCTTGCAGATTATTACTACCAGCACAAGCATAGATATTATTCACATTCCAGATGCTACCATAAACAGAAGAATTACCACAGAGTCATATGCAGCAGAATGTATATGTTTTTACCTGAGATATAAATCACTATTGGTCCATATAGCCGAGTTGAAATCCTTGTAGGGTTTTCAAATGTCAAAGGAAATCGAAGAGGAGGAGACAGAGGTGGTCATGAAAAGAAGGCCTGGAGGTTTGATCTGTAGATTAGAACCTAGTAATACAGAATGGATTAAGCAGTTTCCAAGGTCTGCTAAGCTAATACAAAGATCAGGATGGTTCAGTTTTTGTGACAAATTGCAAGGATACCATTCACAATTAACCATGGCTTTCATTGAAAATTATAATGATGAAAGGGTTCAGTTACAAAGCTTAACTGTGAGATTCAATGAGGACTCTGTCGCTGAAGCCATAAATGTTCCTGCAGAAGGTGAAAAGTGGTTTAAACAAAAAGACTTCAAAGAACACTTCAGCGAATTCTTGATCCCTGGAAGTGAAAAATTTGACTGGAAAAATGGAGTTCATGTCAGCAGAATGAAGCCAGCATGGAGGGTAACTTTGGAGGTGATTCAGAACTATATCACTTGTGATGGAAGGTATGATAGGGCTTTAAAGTGCCATTTGAAACTGTTAATGCATATTCATGGCAGTACACAGTTAAATCTTCCATTTTACCTGTTTAAAAGTCTCCAAAAAATGATTGTTAAAGTTCAAAACCATCCAGCACATACAGCTTGCTCGGTTTATCACCAGGGGCTAATTAAGTTGTTGATTCTAACTCAGCTGTAAAAAGAAGAAAGAACATGGGGTTCTCTGTTAACAGAGTTAGGGTTTAGTGATAACCCTAAAGAGAAAGGTAAGAAGATGATTAATGATGTTAACCAGCAGACAGAAAACCCTACAGAGTCAGTTCAAGAGGGTAAGAATAAAGAGAAGGATGCTATTTGTAATCCTATACAGGGCATTTTAGGCCCTGAAACACCCTGCACACAAGAAAATCCAGAAAAACTTAGTGACATGTTTAAAAGCATTGCTTCAAAAAAGAAAATTTGCAAATAGTTATTCAAGGAAGGCAAGCCAAGAACCAGACTGAGGGAGAAAGTGAAAATGGATGAAAGAACAGCACAGGAAGGTGACCAGGAGGTTGTAGTTATAGAAGATGTTGCAAGTGAAGGAACAGTACACACAGCAGAGGACAAATACTGTGAGAATATGGAAGAGTTTATTGATATGCAAGGTGTAGCAGGTTCCATACCAGCAATGTTTTGTACAGACAAACAAAACAATCTTGATGAAGGCTCAATATCAAGGAATCTTCCTGAAGAAGGAGGTTGCATAAGAGAAGAATATCTGGATGTCTCCCCAGAACTTGGCCAGTGTAAAAGATCTCTTCAAACCTATAAAGAACAGACAAGATACCTGCAGGATATAAATGAGAAGTTAATGGTGGCAAACAAAAGATTACGAGAAGACATGGAAGATAAGGAAGCAGAGTACCAAAAACTAATGGTAATTTCCAAGGACATCCTCAAGGAGAAGAGAGCTATTCAAAGACAATTGGAGCAGCTCAAAGCCCAGAAAAAGGAAAGTGACAAGGATGTTGAATTTTCTAGACTCCAAAAACGCTCACAGGTGCTTAGTGACTTAGCCACCTTAGCAGAGGCTTCTAGAATCCTTTAGGTGTTTAAACGTTATTTGATTTTGAACTCATGTTGTTATGTTTGACATTTGTATGACACTTGTAGTTTAAAAATTTGTAAGGGATTAACTTCCCACTTTTGAAGGAAGTTCGATCCAGAAATATAGGATCTATGGTTAGTTTCTAGATAGAATATTTTTGTACAAAAGCAAGTCTCGACTAGAGGACTAGAGGTTGGCAGTTTTGGGAGTAATGCATGTCAATTGTAAACACATCTATGTAGCATGACCATTTTGCAGCTTCAGTAACAGGTTCTATTTCTGAATGAACATGATGATGATTTTCCCTTTTGTTATATAAACTGTCTTTCTAATAATTCTGTTATGTATATGGTCATTCATATTCCATCACACTAATTCTTATCTTCAAGAGACAGTTATCTTTTATTTTTATAAACATTGACAGTTTCACTTCATGATTTATGATCATAGTAGCCTGGATATTGAACTTTGTGATTGATTTCATGTTATACAGCATCTGTTGGATTCTCCTGCAACTCTGATTTCATACCAGCCTATCATTTCAATGCTTTTCTTATAAATACTTGTATTATACCAATGTGTGACATATCCCAGCTTAGCTTATTGTAAATTGTGTGATGTGTTTTATAGTTTTTTTTGATTTCATACCAGAATTGTATAATCTATACAAACAGTCATACTAGTATATTTCCTTATAGTGCTGTGAAGATTCCATTAGCCCTAGTTTGATACTAGCCTATGTCTTCAGTTTGATTTCATTGATTTATACTTTTTTTTGAACAAAGATTTCCTTAAGCTTGAATCCCGTAGTCTAGGTTCAACTTTAGGGATAACACAACCACTAGTGCAACTCTATGTGGATACTAGCAAAGAAAATTTCATAAACATCACAAAAAATATACCTTTGTAAAAAGTCATTTGCACTACGACGCGGATTTTTGTTCTCTTGCTCAGCGAATTTCAGATAAGTCTCATCAAGCCAATCACCGATTTCCTTCACAGAGGGTCTCCAGAACATAGCCCTCGAGGTACGACGTAAACCCCTCTTGAGCAGATACTGAGTTAAACCGGCAACAGAACCAATTTGTTGGGAAATAGGGTAGACCCGGGTTTATACCTTTAATTTCGCACCAACAAAAGACCCACAGTGTTGGCCCTTTCAGAAACAACCTGCGAACAGGTTGCAGTCTCACCCGAAACAGCTATGGGGTGCCGTAGAACCAGGTTTCTGCAAGAAAAAGAGGGATATTACTGTACCTTTAGTATTTAATAACTTATAATCAATTAACACAGAGCTCCGACATTCATATATATAACTTCGCAGATAACTAAACAGCAGTGACTTGTGCAACCCTCTATGGGGAATTCACAGCAAAGCAAGTAATTAGAAACGATATTATTTATCAGATATATCTAGTTAACCATGCACAACAAAACATAACAGAAATAACACAATAAACCACAACACCAGATATAACGTGGTTCACCTCCAGTGTAGGGGTTACGTCCACAGAACTGTTCTTTATTCAACTTCTTTACAAGTCATAGTTCTGATATGCGCACTCAGCTGCAGATCCTTTCAAGTCCTTAAAGCCATGCACACAGCTGTAGGCCTCTGCGCACACAGCGGCAGATCTCCTAATATCTTTACAAATTCCTCTGCGCACACAGCTGTAGAGGTCATCCACGCACACAGCTGGGACTTAACCTTTTCTTACTAACATAACCTTAGATTCGCAGCAATTCCTTATACATAAAATCCTAACCTTACTTCTTTACAAGAGTGCCTATTTATACAGCGCACTATTACAAAAACCCTAGACTTAAACCATGGGAACCCCGAACCCTAAACCCTGGACGTAAACCATGGGTTTATTACAATAAGAAAGCTTTAACTTAACCCTGACACCCCTAAGACTATTTTGAACCATAAGTATGCTTACAAACTTACAAAAACTGTGGAGTTATCAAAACTAAAGACCCTTAAGGTACACGTCCCAACACGTTTTGAGTCCATCAAGACTACTAGATTGTGAACATATTGGGAGGCAGCTTCAGTCAGAAGACCTATAACTACTCGATACTCAGTGATTTTTTTGGTAGCAATACCAATACAAACCACTCCTAAACTGACCAAATATTCAGCCAAGGAATAGAGGACCCAAGCAGCTAAGGCGAGATTCAAGGTGTCGTGGGAAGCACCATCAGCAAAGCCATAGAAAGCCATCTGCTCTGCATGACCAAAACATGGTATAAACGGATGCGGAAATGAAACTCAAAACCATATTGAAAATACAAAAAGCACACTGAAAGTCAAGCAATATACATATATACAAGATACTATCTAAGAAATACCTAGGCATAGTACCTTTCTAGGTACAACCCATTGCGAGGTTGCCCCAAAGGGATTCCATCATATTTAACGAGCTCGTAGGCTCCTTTCTCTAAAACTTTAAAAATGACGAAAGGACAATACCACATGGACTTGAACTTTCCTTTCCCTAGTTTGTCATATCTCTGGTCGTAATTCAAAACTAGGTCACCCTCGTTAAAGGTACGAGGTTGAATGGATTTAGCATATTGCACCTTGACGTGTTTCTTATGTGCCTCATTAGCCGAGGCATCATCTCTCCGAGTCTCGTCAAGTTTATTCAAGTACAAAAATATTTCTTCCTCTGTGGAAGTGTCTGGGAGAAGTTTAACAGCAAGTTGTAAATATGGAACCTGACATTGAATCGGTAAGACAGCTTCGAGTCCATAAACAAGTTGGAAAGGCATGAAACCAGTAGTTGTTTTCACTGAAGTCCTATAAGCCTAAAGAGCGGAGAAAAGAATGTGGTTCTAGTTGGATTTATGATCTCCAACCATCCGAGGAAGCATAGTTTTCAAAACTTTGTTAATGGACTCTACCTGACCATTATCTTGTGGATAATATGGCATAGAGTTTTCATGGCAAAAACCTAGCTTGGCACTTAGTTCCTCCATCATTTGATTACGAAAATGTGATCCGTGATCAGTAACAATGGACTGTGGGACTCCAAATCTAGCTATGATATGATTGAATAGGAAGAGAGCGGAAATCTTACCATCTTCTGCATATGTAGGCATGGCCTCAACCCATTTTGTGAAATAGTCAACGGCTAGGATGATGTAACCATGCCCCCTGACTGAGGTAGGCTTACAATGCATAAAGTCAATCCCCCACTTGGAAAATGGGCCAATAGAAATGACTGGGTGTAGTAGAGCAATATGGGTGTGCTTTTTGGGATAAAAATGTTGACAAGATGGGCATTTCTTAACAGCCTCATGACAGTCTTTGAATACTAAAGGCAAGAAATAGCTAGTACGAAGGATTTTCTGGGTTGTAGCCATCCCAGATAAATGACCACCACGTGCTCTAGAATGTCAATCATTCAACACATGTTCAACCTCCTCATGGGTGAGGAATTGCAGGAGAATAGAATCAATCCCATGTCTATACAGGGTATCATTCAGGATGAGGTAGTATTTCACATTGTGACGGATACGGCAGTGATCATCACCGGATATATTTAGCTGAAATCTTTGTGTTTGGAGATAAATAAGAAAATATCCATACCATGGATCGGTAGTGCTGATCAAGAATAGAAATTTATCAGGAAATGAATCACTGGGCTTAGATTCCATCACAGCACAGGGAAGATCACACATGAGCTTGACAAAAACCAAGGATTTCTTTGATGTGGCTTTGGCAAATTCCAGATCAATCTCTTGTAGTATGACTATCCATCGAGAGTACTTTCCCCTGAGCACCTGATGAGTCAGAATGTAATACATAGGGTTCTAGTCTACCAATACAGTGGTTATGTGGAGCAAAATGTAGTGATGAAATTTGTGTACAGAAATGACCATTGCCAATGCTAACTTCTCCACGTGTGAATATTGGGTTTTAGAATTCGTAAGATTCTTACTAGCATAGTAAATCATGTGCTACTGATTGTTGGGATTTTCCTACTTTAAAACCATAGTGATGGTAGTAGCGGAGGTAGCAAGATACAAGAGAAACTCTTTTGAATAATCTGGGTGGTGTATCATGGGTGAATGAGTCAGAGCGTGTTTGAGATTATCAAAGGCACATCAGGCTTGGTCGTCCCAAAAGAATGGAGTGTCTTTCTTGAGGAGACGCATATAACCATATGTTTTCTCTGCAAAATTGCACACGAAACAATGAAGAATTTTTTCCTTCCCTTGAAAACTTTGGACTTTAAGGAGATTAGTTGGGGCTGGTAGAGCTAAAATGGAGGCAATTTTCAAAGGGTCTATCCAGATGCCATCTTTGGAGACCACAAAACCTAGCAGATGTCCTACCTCAATGCAAAAAATACATTGATGTGGATTGAGCCATACATTATAATGACGACATCTCCAGAAAATATCTCTAAGATGACCAGGGTGGTCCTCCCGTTGCTGTGAATGAGCAGGGAGGTCGTCAAGGTACGGTTCAGCAATATGTTTAATATCATGAAACGCATAGGACATCACATGCTGGAAAGTGGCTCCAACATTTTTTAATCCAAAAGGTAACTTCCTATATGCAAAGGTTCCCCATGGGAAAATGAATGTTGTATTGTGCTGATCAGTGGGTAATATCTCAATTTGATTATAGCCGGAAAAGCCATCCATAAATGAGAAGATGACACTTCCATCACAATTATCGATAATCTGATCGATGTGCAGAGTAGGAAAGTTGTCCTTAGGACAAGATTTATTCAAATCCCTAAAGTCGATACAGACTCTAATGGTTCCCTTCTTTTTATTGACAAGGACAACATTCGATACACATTTCGTTAGGGCTACAGGATAAATAAACCCAACTTTGAGAAGTTTCTCTATCTCAGCTTTAATAGCTATGGCCTTCTGTGGATGGACTTGTCTTAGTTTTTTCCTGATAGGTTTAGCTGTGGGATAGGTTTTAATCTCATGGAACATGATGGATGGGTCAATCCCCGGCATCTCTTCATAGGACCAGACAAAATTATCACATAATTCTTTCAAAAGTTCCTTGTATGCTTCAGATTCATCTACTAAACATGAACATGCTTGATGGTACTAGGATTGGCTGATATGTCAATCAGATTTGTCTGAGTAATGTTGCAAAGGTTTCCTTCAAAATATATGTCTTGCAACAATATGGGACTTTGGGGTTCTTTGACAATATCAGTGGAAAACAAGGATGCAAAATCATGGTTAACCAAACTGGTGTTGGGGAGGAACATGGATCTATGATGGTGATCCTCCCAATTGGACTCATTTGTGTTCATAATCTCCATAATGGACTCGTCAGAAGGAAAAGTCTCAAAGAGATAATCTAGAATAGGAAGAGATGGTTCTAACCAGTAAGGTAATTGGTAAGAATCCGAAGCCACTAGATGAAGGTCATCAGTGTGATCATCGAAAAGGGTTTGAATGGTGTTGTACATTTCTTCGTATGGAATCAACGAGGTGGACTCAAAAAAAAAAATTCCCTCAGGCTCACAATCAAATGATGCAATCATATGGACTGTCGCGGTATCCATGTTAGGAGGAGTGGATGGAAAAATACCAATAAGGGATGAGTCCTTCAACATGCCTACCCCAATCGAATGGTAAGGAGGAGGGAACTAGCCTATCATGGGGATGTTATTATACGTAGAGGTAGTAACATCCAACATACAGAATCAAGCTGGTCAATGGTAACAATTCTCCCTAGATGCAGAAATTGGACTGTTTGAATTATTGTTGAAGCGACAGTAGTCATGGCATAAAACCAATTTCTTCCTAGAAGGAGGTTGTAATCTAATGAGGCATATACCACCTCTACTTGAATAGAAATAGTTTTTCCCCCAAGCTCGACTGCAAGGGATGATATGAGACCATGGGGTTGGAAACCTTGTCCATCAAATGCCTTCAAAGTTGTAGGTGATGTTACAAGCTCAAGAGAGCCGAGAGCTTTCCAACAAGACAAATACAAAACCGAGGTTGAAGCTCCTTCATCTAGTACCATTCTAAAAACCTTCTTTCCAACTACTTTCGTAATGATTTGAAAAGAAATTTTATGAGGTAGTCTAGACTTATAGTTCTTGATATTGAAATGAATCAAATTAGTATTCTCCGGGTCTAAATATCCTAATGTTGTTAATAGATTTTTGCGTTGTATAAGACAAATTTGGAGTACTTCTAAGGTAGACATTGCACAAGGTGGCTGAGCGAGATATTCAACTACATTATAAAATTGAGCAGATCATGCATTAGGGTTAAAAAAAACCTTCCTAAGAGTACTCTTGGGTGGACACAAAATCATGTCGAGAGTAGGCTTCTCGATGGTTAGGGGGACAGTAGACGAGGATTCAGGAGAACCAGTAGAGGGAGCTTTCCCTGAAGAATAATTATCTTCTTTCTTGTCTGTGCGTTTGCCATAATTCTAACTTCGAGTTTGAAGACTAATGGTATCCGAGGACATCATACGAATTTCCTCTGACGAACTAGAATTTCCTTGATTAGACATGTGGTCTATTAGTTGTTGTTGAGAGGGTAAAGGATCCGTGAGAACTACGGGTGTGGGATTTGATTTAAAAAAATGGGAGATTTCATCCCGACGGGGACACTCTTTTGTGAAATAGTCACCTCCGCATAGCAGACATGGATATTTGTCCTTTCTTTTCCCTTTATCGTTATCATTGTTGGTTGGTCTTGTATTTTCCTTTTGGTTTCCATGTTTTTTATTCTTATTCTTACCCTTATTTTTATTATTGCCTAAGGTTTGAGTACTCTGAATAGAATTGACCTCGATGGAAACTTTAGGAGTCGAAGGAGTAGGGGTGGTAGTATAGGGTTTCTTGGTAGGTTTCCCTGGTGATGGGGACTGGATTGAACCAAAAATCCCATCAACAAGTACTTCTATTGGTGGCTTTGCGGGGTCGGTGCTTTGGTGAGGAGCTTGAGGAATGAAGTCATAAAGAGTTCCAGACTGGGAATATACCAAGTCTAGATACTGGGATTGACTAATATCTTTATCTTCAGTAATGACACTGCCCATAGCCACATCTTGTGAAATTGGAGGCAACAAATATTTGGTAAACAAACAGCTAATAATTGATTTGGAATAGGAGCCTTATTAAGCCATCTCTGCCTTCTCCACTCATGGATATGATCAGATATCTATGTGGAGGTGTTCTATCATAGAGAAGTTAAGAGATTAGTACCCATTTCATAATGGATAGGGAGCTGAAAGTGTGTAAGAAACACAGTTGCCAAGGAGCCAAAATCCACAAATGAATGTTGTGGCAGTTCAATGTACCACTTCGCAGCTGTACCAGTCAAAGTTCGATGAAAGAGTCTTAAATGAACTGAATCATCCATAAGGGAATTTGAAGAACACCATAGATGGAATTTCATGCCATGGTTTTTCAGATCGTCTCCCTTTTTCCCATCAAAATTTGGAATGTCCGATGGTAACCTTACCGGAATGGTAGGCCACAAGGGATTGTGTCGAATGGGGTCATTAATCAACTTGGACAGGTTAGGCAAGTCCAAAGTTTCTAGGAAAGGTAACTTCTGGTTAGGTTGCACATACTGGTAATATTGATATGGCATATAATTACCAGTAGGACCGTAAGTAGACCGATAGATAGGTTGTTGTGATTAAGAACTACCAAAAAATCTGCCCATAGGGGTTTGATTTTTGGGATCAGGACCATTAGGACCACCAGGGCCTCCAGGAGGAGGACCACTAGGACCATTGAGACCACCAAGACCACTAGGACCACTAGGATGCAGACCACTAGACCCTTGAGGGCAACCAGGAGGTAAACCTCCAGAGCCTCCGGAACCACTAGGAGGAGGGCCACCAGACCCTCTAAGGCTGTTAGGGGGAAATCCACCAGGCCCCCCAGGACCACCAAGACCATAAGGAGGGAATCCACTAGGCCCTCCAGGACCATGAGGCCCCCCAGAGGGAGGACCCCCATGAGGGAGTCCTCCCGAACCTCCCATAATATGTATGGGTATCCCCCCCATAGCTAGCATGTAGGACCAGTTAGGTTGCGCCCATGGCGTGAAAGTATTACTTGGGTATGGAATTTTGGCATAAGGAATTCCTTTAGGATTGGGTCAATAATTAATGTTCCCTAAAGGTATTTGATAACCATAAACCCAAGAGGTTTGACTGGTTACAGGTTGTTCCCCCAAGGGATGACCTAAACTAGATGGGGGAGTAACCACATTAGTATGTGTGGGAGGGACATAAACTGTAGATTGTTCTATACCAGAGGTATATCCTTGACTAGATACAATTCCCGCACCAGATAACGTAGTTCGTTCCAGGGGTTTCGCCCTGGCACTAGAAGGTAATGACAAAATTGGAATTGAAGGCTGGGCCCCAGGTACAAAAGACCTAGGAGGATTGGGAACAGACATAATATGGGAGGTTGTTGGGTTGGTAGTTTGACCTGGGTTGTGTGGTGTTACTGTGCGATCTATAATCGGTTCAATGGGTCTCATAGAATCGGCAAGTGAATGGTATCCCATAGGAACAGCTATGGAACATGATGGTGGTGTGCCCAATATGTCATCTATTTTTCTTTCAATATCCTATTCATGGAGAATGGCTATGTGTTATTGTCTATGTTCTTCTTCATCTAGAGAAACTTCTTTAGAAAAGGTTAAATGGGTGCCAAATGAGGCAATGGCCTGTCCTATAGAGGTATCCCAAAATGGAGCATTGGGACCATAATCCAGATGGGTAGTATAATCAACATGACCTTCTATGGGAGAATGGAATGAAGTATTACCCTAAGAAGGTTGTTGGACCAAGGGTGGCAAGTGTGAAGGATACCGTTCTCCACTTTTTACAACCACATTATCTCCCACTTGAGAGGTGGTAGAAGCTCCTTGATTGATAGCTTCCATTGGATCTTCTCCTGAACTAGGAATAAAATTGGGTGGAAAGCCACGTACTCTTCTGGACTGTCTTAGCTCATCCAGTTTGTACAGTTCCTATCTAACCTAGGGTCTAAAAAAACTAGAAAACACACCAAAAATTTCCCTACTCAAGCTATAGGTTAAACAAGAAAACTTAAAATGACAGGAGGAGTTCAGATAGTCAGGTCTCTCACCAGGATTGTCAAGAAGGTGCCACTCATGATATACCTCAAGGCTACATGTGTAGTAATCTCCCTGGATGTTGTTTTTGGTGTATGGCTCCAAGCAATATATCCAAAGGGATTTCGTTAGATGGATAAGGTATCCTAGTGGGGTCTCGCGATATACACAAGGTATGTGGGAGCTCAAATCGGTAGTAGTGCTCTTTAATGAATAACCGTACACAAGGGTCCTTTCGATATACAATCGAGTATGTGAAGTGCCTTTCCATATACCTCAAGGGTATGTGAAAGGTCGTTTGATATACAAATGGTACGTGGAAGAACCACGTGAGTCCCAGGATGTAATGCAGACAAGTAATGACAACTCCTAAGCTTAATGATGCTCGAACATGTCTCTAACCTATCACTCAAATTGCTATGTAAATTTTAACCTATAACTACCGTTAATTTTAAAGTGGATGGTTATGTGAATGCATGGAGTTTTGACAGAAAAAGTAAAACCATGCAATATGCATATGCAAATATTTCACTTTACCGTTGGGTATGCCTACCTACGGGAGGGAAAGAGACTATTTTCTTTTTCTTTAAAACCAAAAATATTCCCAAACAACAATCTTGAACACAAAATCATAGACAAGCAACATTTTCCAAAATCATTTCTCTTTTCTGAAAGCAATCAAAAGGGAAGGAGTCTCTTTTCTTAAAAGAAAAACAAGCAGCACACTATATGCATATGCACTCTATTTTTCGATTTTCTTTAAAGCATAGACAGATCTAACTTAAA
The DNA here is from genome assembly GCA_001517045.1 of Pseudotsuga menziesii. Lineage (NCBI taxonomy): Eukaryota > Viridiplantae > Streptophyta > Pinopsida > Pinales > Pinaceae > Pseudotsuga > Pseudotsuga menziesii. Next base: position 318,967 of record LPNX010672192.1, on the reverse strand, counting down.
ACTATAATATTTTTTATTTTGATGAGATAGTGTAAATGCAAAAGAGACAAAAGAACATAGAGGACCTGAAAGCTTGTGAGGCCAATCATAGATCCAATGTCTTATGCTCACTAATGATAATGACCTAATCTCAGTTAAAAAATTTCTTTTTAAAACAAGCAAAAAGAAGTCTCCTATGGGAACAAAAAAAAATGAAATCAAGATGCTAATTAAATGTTTTTAATTTAGTCTATATAATAGAAATAAAAGAAAGCTCTCTAGCACCTAATATTTTGAAAAATAAATCCTTTTACAAAGACAACTAACAAGCATGGAAGAAAATGGACAATCAACAAGCCTAATCTAGCTTTTGGATTCTTCAAACAAACCAATCTTTTACCACAAAATTTCAAACCACAAGCATCAGATTCTAACACACAAGCTTGACAATGTAGGGTTGAAAGAAAATCAACTCAATTTTTTTGCAAAAAATGAGAAAAAAGAGGTCTTGGAATAAGGCCTACCTAACACCGCGCTAGAGGGGTCTTGATAGAGCCGTTTTGGCTTAGCACCGCTTCTGGATAACAGGACTCAAGCGGTGGCACCACATGCTGCTAACTAGGTATAGGCGGTGGCACTGCTTCTCACCAATAGCATAAGAGATGTTCCTTGTATAAATCCAAAACACAAAGGAGAACGACAGACCAAGTTAAAAAAGATCAGATCAAGGTAAAAACTAATAGATTGAGAATAAAAGAGAGCATAAAAGGTCGAAATAATTCATATCTAGGTAGATCTGGAAGTTTCACACCAAAATACACTGAGTCAGATAGCAGATATTACTGAAGAGAGTTTGAGATGGATCCTTGATTCAGAAAAGAGTTGAAAAACTAAGGAATATCATATCAACTGATATATGATTCAATCCCCAATGGAGTCAGCGGATTTGTAACCAGGAATATTTCACCTTCTGTGGACAAAAGTTTTTCTTCTGGCCTGAATGGTTCAAATCCAGAAAAAATGAGTGAATGAAAAAGAATGAAGACCCCCCCTAGATGTCGTAGACACCTGGAATGCTTCTTTGATAGTAAACCTATGTACCTACAACTAGATTAAACACTCAAACACATCAAATCTACGATAACATCATCTACTTATCCATGTTAGTGACTAAGGAATCTAACAACATTTACATGTGAAATCAAAACAACAATAATGTGGGACGGAAATCAACTTTGCATTAAGATGAATGGAGAAGTTTACAACCAATTAATCCTTAGTGTCGACATGCATCTCCATGAGACCAACACTTCATACCCATAAGCTCCAACTTTTCTCTCTCTGCTCTCTAATGGCTTGGGCCAAGTGGTCAATCCAACAACATAATAATACCTCTATATTTCTCCCCCTCAACCATGAACATGAGCTTGTATTTATAAGGCTCAATGGATAGGAATGGTTGAGATATTTTTGGATGAGGTGGCCTCTAAGATCCTATGATGGGGGATCTCGAGCTCAACTGACCCACAATGATAGGGATAAGGGAGGAGACAAGGCTCATGATCTAGAAGCCTTGAGAAACTTTTCTTTTTCCCATTTTACCCAGGGTACCACTTTTCTCCTCTTATGATAGAGTGGTTTAGATGAGAAACACTTATGGACCAAAGGCCACAAGTGATGGGACCACTTATGGAAAATAGGATGAAGGCGGTGCGAGCAAGGTACCACTCATGGTTCATAGGGAAAGTGTGGTGCTGAGTATTTTCATGTAGAATTGAGAAACAAGCATGGGTTTCCACTCCAAGCACTGGGATTAAGGGAAAATAGGTAAGTCAAAGGTCTTATCACATGGTGGTGATGGGATTTGGATACAACATTTTCCTCCTGCTCATTCATGTGGTCCTTCAAGACGGAATATCATTATTATCCATGTTTGTACTGCGACTGCTCACATGATAGTATCTTAGAGTCAAGTACCTCCTGTTATTTCGGGAGTTCATATACCTATTTTTGGATCATCTTATGCTCCATCTCAAGGAGTTCCCCATATCCCTAACTATGGACATTCTCATGGGACATCCCATGGGACACCTTATGGAGCTTCTCATGGACAGTCTTATGGACTGCAATATGGACAGAACTATCAACCCTATGGGTACGGGTATCAACAACCTGCTTACTCTTCCAATTATGGCTTTGTAGCATCACATAATCAAGGTACCCCGCATCACAATGCTTCCATGCATCCCTATATGGGTCAAATGGGAGGAGTTTATTATGGCCAAGGACATGGTATTTACAACAATCAGCCTTACATGAGCCAGAACTATCACGGAGCGTGGAATAGACCAGCTCAACCTAGGCTCCCTTTCCTCGCAACATTGAACTTAAATGAATTATAGAGACTTATGAACGATCTGGTATCTCATGATTCGACCTGGACGACCGTCCCTAACAAGATTCCTTTGGACACTCCCAAGTTCGAGGGTAAAGCTAGAGAAGATCCTAGTGAACATGTCACTACTTTTCACCTTTGGTGCTCTTCTGATTCCTTACATGAGGATTCAATCCGTTTGAGGCTATTTCAACGCACCCTCATCGTGCTTGCAATGAAATGGTATATAGAGTTACCAAGGGGGGCATTTTTTTTATTTGATGACCTTTTCATGACTTTCCTCAATCACTTTCAGCTACCCTTATGTTACAACGTTGGTACTGAACTCTTATCGACATTTCAACAAAATAAAGCCACACATATCTTAGATCATATTCAAGAGTGGTGTAGACAGAAGTGGTTGATTAAATCCTTTATACCACCGAAATTTCTCCTTGAGTGGTTCCTCAAGTCATTGTTACCGTACATCGCAAAGGATGTTTCTACATCTGGAGTCCAAAATGAGGAACAAGCACTCTTTAGGGAACAAGAGTTAGATTTGATCTACGCTTAATCCAGAATTTTGTATGAGATTATACCTAATGCTCTGCGATCTAGTTTTGATCCCAAGATCAAGTCTAGGCCACATGCCGGTGGCATTGTGGGTTGTCGAAGTACCGAACCTATGGATTCGATTGTGAACTTGAGGACCATTGATCCTCATTGTGCATCGGGTGGAGATGAAAATCCCTCGGAGGCCAATACTGTTCATGGTTGAGTCAACATGGTGCATGCTACTAAGTTTGTGACTTGTAAGAAGGATTATGGTTCGTCACAACTGGACCTTGGAAAGGAACCCACTCCACCCGAGATCCCTTTGCATATCAAAAAACCTACGGATAAAATTGAATTTGCACCTCTCATTCCTAAGGGAGTCCTAAAGTGTTTAGGGCACAATCCTAATGCCCAAGCCACCCAGAACTATTTCATTGTTGAGGATTTGGGCTAAACTCCTTGTGTGATGTTCGTGCTTGAAGTACTTCAAACTTGTCCTCCATAAAGGAGAGCCTTGCTTTCTGCTCTTGGGGTTAATGATGATAAATCTTCTTCCATTAACAAATTTGAAACCATGTAAATACAGCCTCACTTTCCTTACTACGTGTCTCTTTTGATTCAAGTAGAGTGTCTTAATATGACCGTCAAACACACTATTATTGATGAAGGAACTGCTACTTCCGTGATGTCTTTGTCATGTTGGAAGGGTTTGGGTTCTCTTGAGTTGTCTGAATCCACTACTATGTTGACAGCTTTTGATGGTAGATCATTTTAGCCGCATGGGATTCTTCCTTCTCTGAAGGTCCAATTGGGAGGGAAGAATGTCACGATCAAAGTCAAGGTGGTTGATGTTCCCCTCGACAACAATCTTTTGTTGGATCGAAATTGGATGTATAGTATGCAAGCCATAGCCTCTTCTCTCTTTCGAGTGGTATGCTTTCAATTTAATGGGAATATTGTTATGATTGATCAGACATCATTCTATAATCTGAGTGTTAATGCATCATCAGGAACTTCTATCCCAATTATCAATCATTCTCAGCTGACAACTAGGAGTGTGGGTGTGGGTATGTATCCATCTCTTATGGGAACCTTTAGCTATCCTACTCCCGTTCTTATGATTGGATCTAGTTTTGGTAGGGATTTGTCCTCGTTGAATTTGGTGTATTTTCTCACTACCCATATGGAAGATCCTTGGATTCTTCCTTCACCGAATCCTTCGATTGGACCTATCGAAATGGATGTGCCATTTCCTGCAACGATGGTAGCATATTAAGCAAATTTTGGCAAAGTTGCAGAGCCCAGTCCTTCCTCTTCATAGACGAAAGAGGAGGACCCGTATGTGCTGCCTTCATGGGAAGTTGAGTCCTCTCACGTGCATGACTGCCTTGATGACATTTTTCCATCGGATGAAGCCATTATTGAGGCCATGTCTGGGGTTGAGCCACCTTGGGAAGAATTACGTCATCGATCATATTTTATTCCTGAACTCAACTGTATGGATCGTGATGACTTTAGGTATATTCTTAACAAGAATATTGGTATTCCCATGGTTCCATTGAGCTCTCCTGGTCAGATGGCCAATGGGAACATGGTGAATCTATCACCTACTATTCCTATCAATATTTCTCACAATCCTAGAAAAGTTGAGAACGTCTACATTGGGGTGAGTTGTTCCCCTGATGAGATCAAGGAGTATACCGAGCTATTTAAAGAGTTTCATGACATATTTTATTGGTCATACAAGGAAATGATAGGCATTGACCCTCTTATTGTCGAACCTAATATTAAGACCTATTCGAATGTGAAGTCGGTTTGAAAATATTTGCGTGAGGTGAATCCTAGAAAAGCACCTGCCATTAAGGATGAGATAGAGAAACTGTTAAAATCTTGTTTTATATATCCTGTTCCCCTAACAGAGTGGGTTTCAAATCCATTTCTGATTGATAAGAAGTAGGGAGAAATCCGTATATGCATTGATTTCCATGATTTAAATCATGCTTTTCCTAAGGATAATTTTTCCACACCATTTATTGATCAGATTTTGGATGAGTGTGTGGGAAGCGAGGTATTCTCCTTTATGGATGGTTTTTCCGAATATAATTAGATTCAAATCAAATTATTTGTCCTTGGGGTACTTTTTCATATTGGAAGATGCCTTTTGGCCTTAAAAATGTCAGAGCTACATTTCAGTGGGTTATGACCTTAATTTTTCATGATCTCAAAACAATTATCGAAGTGTATTTGGATGACCTTGCTGCTCATTCTCATTTGAGAGTGCGTCATCCATACCATTTGAGATTAGTATTCAAAAGATGTCGTCATTACTAGGTTCATTTAAATCCTCATAAGTGCATCTTTTGCATGACTGTTAGTCACCTTCTAGGGTTCATTGTATCCAAGGAGGGTATAAGAGTCGATCCCTTAAAGGTTGAGGAAATACTTCAATTGTCTCCCCTGTGTAGTATTAGACACCTTTAGTGTTTAAAAGGCATGCCAAATTTATTGCAGAGATTCATAGTTAATTTTTCCAACTTGACTAAAGGCTTTATGTGTCTTTTAAAGAAGGACACTCCTTTTTCCTGGGATGAGCAATCCCAAGAGTCCTTTTATGCTCTTAAGCAAGCCTTAGCATCGGCCTCGATGCTTATTCCACCTGACTATAGCCGTGATTTATTGATTTATGTTTCTGCATCCATGGAGATGGTTGGTATGGTTTTAGTTTAGGAGGATGAGGAGATCCATGAGCATGTCATATATTATTTGATCTGAAACCTTATTGATGCAAAAATCCATTATTCCCATGTGGAGAATCTTGCCTTGGCCACCGTTCATGCAGTTTAAAGATTGAGGCATTACATTCTCCTTCGCCGAACCTTGGCTGTAGCTCATATCAATACATTTCAGTTCATCCTCACTAGAAGGATGATTGGGGGAAAATACAATAAATGGAATTTTATTTTGCAAGAGTTCGATCTCGAATTCGTTTCAACGAAATTGAAGAAATCATTGATCTTTGCGAAGCTCATATATGATTTTTCAAGTTTGGAGGAGGAAGAGGTTTATGAGGATACATTTGTCAATGAGCATATTTTCCTTATCTCAACTTTAGACCCGTGGTACAGGGATATCATTTTATATTTGCAAACGTTGAAGGTCCCTACTCACCTTTCATGGGATGAGCGACGACCATTACGTCATGTAGCTAAGAACTACCTTATAGTGGATAACAATTTGTATCGCCGTGGGGTAGATTTCATTTTGCATCTTTGTTTAACCCATTATGAGGCTGAGGTTGTGCAGAATGATTTCCACGAAGGGGCGTGTGCTGGTCATTTAGCCCAAAAAATCTTGAGAGCAGGATACTTTTGGCCGCCGATATTCAAAGATTGTGTTAATGTAGTGAAGAAGTGTCGCCCTTGCAAGGTGTTTGCATGAAATATGCGCTTGCATCCAGCCCCGTTACATCCTATTGTCACCACCGGTCCCTTCATAAAGTAGGGGCTTAACTTTATGGATTGCAACCCAGCTTTGGCTAGGGGGCATCATCACATTAAAGTGGCTGTCAATTATTTCACAATATGGGTAGAGGCTATGCCCACGGTTAAATCCGATGATGAGACAGCCGTGCATTTCATTTTCAACAAAATTATTACTCAGTTCGGCATTCCAAAAGAGCTTGTCACTGACCATAATATGCACTTTTAGAATAAAATGATGGAAGAGTTGGCTTCAAATTTAGGGTATAAGCAGGAGCAGTCATATTCTTATTACCCTCAGGCGAATGGACGGGTTGAAGAAGTGAATAAATCACTTAAGTCCATTCTCCAATGAACCATCACACAAAGCAAGATGAATTGGCATATCATGTTATATCCTACTTTGTGGGCCTATAGAACCATGGTTAAGACTGCCACCGATTTCTCTCCATATCAGTTTGTACATTGGGTGGAGTCTGTCATGCCGATGGAATGTGAAATCCCTTCTTTGAAGCTAGTTATAGAGATTTTACCAAAAACTTCAACATTGGAAGAACGTTTGGTCCACTTAGAGCAACTTAATGAGCAATGCTGAGATGCCTTAGTGGCTCTAGAAGTAAATAAGCATTGCATCAAGGTCCAATATGACAAATCTGTCCATCTAAGGAAGTTTAGTGAAGGTGATTTGGTACTTTTGTGGGATCAAGCTAAAGAAACCTTGGGGGAAGGGAATTTTAATCCCATGTGGCATGGTCCTTACATGGTCAAATATGTGTTAGAGAAGGGTGCATAGGAGCTAGTGGATTATGAAGGGACAGCCTTAGCAGAGACTAGAAATGAGCTCTATCTTAAAAAATACTAGGCATGATCCTAAGCCAGGGCTGATTGTTATGTAACATTGTATAGTTTTTGAATTGCATATTTAGTTTTTCTTATGGTGATCGGGTTTGTTGATTAGCTTCCGTTTCTTATGGTAGATTTCGATGGAGTATTCCATTTACATATGATTCACCAATGGTGCTAGTCGTCACACTCAAAACTTAGCTTCGGCTACTTGGGTGATTTATACTCCTACGGGTCAAGTGTTGTCTTTAGGAGGCGTATGTCTATGGCCTTCTTCGAACAATGTTTCTGAATATAGTGCCATTATTGACTTATTACGTGATTCCATTTCACATGATGTTCTTTCTCTTGAGGTACGTCTTAATTCGTAGTTAGTAGTTTCATAGCTTAATGGCTCATATTGTATTAGGGATCCGATATTATTACGAAGATTCTTACATATGAGCTTGCTAGAATGGAAACTTGATAATATAACATACATTCATGTTCCAATCATTTTTAATCAAGTTGCTGAATCATATGCTAACTTTGTGTTAGATTGGCATTTGTCTCATGGACCATAAGCATATCACAAACATACATTTTTGCACACATGTAAATAAATAAAATCGATCATCGTAAAAAAATTTCATTAACATCCAAAAAGTGATGTCATAATACAAAATTGAGGCTTCCGAGCCACCAAAATATAATACACGGTTGTACAAAAAGGAATAGTCTCAGGTCTCTAAGCCTGAGGAGGAGGGGGGTTCTGATCGTGGTAGCGTACTACGGATCTAGCTAGCCATCGGAATAATCAAACCCATGCATGTGGTACACCAACCACTTGGCACTACATGGCCTCAGGTAAGTCCTCGACTTGCGCCATGGGTACCCTATGTGTCAAGCATACAAAGTTTGTGTGAATGATTTGGAGCATCCACTCCACATCCACAACCATGATATCGTCTCCTCTTCCCCTCCGTCGATGGCGAGGGAAACCATCTGGTATCCATGGTCCAACATATGCATACACATGATAGATTTTCACTATGTTTTGTCACACCAAAACATGTCTTTTGAGTCAATATATCAAACAACAAAAAAAAATTAATAATTCAAAAAACTTAAAAAGTGGGTCTGGGATTCGTTACCTATGTTTCCATATGTCGCTCCTGGTGGTAGGGGCATGTATGGATCTCCATGGAATTCTATCCCTGCATAGGGGTAGTCATCAATGACAATGATCTACCTCTACCACCATGGAAACAAGCATGCTGGGTAGGGGTTAGCCACCCTACCTCTGCCCAATTTGTGCATAACATTTTCCCAACGTCGTTGGGCCGGATTTTGAACTCCGTGTGGAGGAATTTCCACTCTATGGATTAGCCCTGGTACACGCTCAAAGAAGAATGTGCTCAGTGTGCTACCAAAACCAAAGTTCCGCACCCTACTCATCTTGTAGTCACTGAGCTGCTGCTTCATGTTCCTCAATAGCGTAGTGCTCCAGTCATACACTGTGAGTCTCCTACACTCCACCTCATAGAACATCAATGGCCGAGAGGCCTGGTGGAGTGAATATAATCTGGCTATCTTGCTTAATGCCAATAGTATGGCCTTCAATCCCAGAACCTGGATAGAGTTTGTTGGGATTTGACTCCCAATTTTTTTTTTTCCAGAAAGTAGTACACCACAATTTACTCATCGATAGTCAATCCACCTCCTGGACAGCAAGATCAGAGATTTACCACCTCTCCTCATTAGGATAAACTAGTGATAAAGTATATGTCCTCAAATTCTATGTTGAGTGAAATCCTATCAATGTGAAAAGTCTCAGAGTCTGGATCCCAGTAATCCACTAGTAGCTGGAGGAGTCTTGGCTTGGCCCTTAGGATTCCAAGACACCAAAACTTATACAAACCACATTCCTGTAATGCTTGTTGGGCCATTAAATCACCTTGCATGACCTCTTCCACATCACCATGTTCTCTTTCCCTCCTCTCTAACACCATATTGCACAAAAAACAAGAATTTTGATTAACATTTTCCCTTGAAAACCTCATTTGTGGCCTCATATGCAATTGTTTGCAAAATAGCCGCATATGTACATGGGTTTAGGTTTTTTTTCCACATATGGTGAGCCCTATATGTGGAAAAAACCCCCATACTTGCATGGGCTTAAACGCATAACTTGGGATGGCCTAAAAAATTAATTGGACCATGAAAACTTAAAAAATTTGCATGAAATAAGAAGAGGAGGACATGAGGAGTTACTTGGATCAAACGATGTCAAATTTCGTCAAACGATGCTCCCAGAATTCGCGTTGGAATTTTTGAGCTCAAATGGGTAAAAATTTCGAATGATATGGAATTTTTAAATTTTTTACTATTTATAGACATTTTTTGAAATTGTTTACCCACTTTCTATAGTTTTGACCATTTCCGACCATTTTGGACCGTTTTGAACTAATTTGATGATGTAGGAGTCCGTTTTGAGTGCGGTTTGATTGGGGTTTTGACCCGTTCGTGCTAATTTTAGGTATTATGTCTAAACTAGCATATAGGTTACGTTTCACATCCATTTTCACTTTGCATGAACTTATGACCATTTCACTATAACCTTAGGTACGAACCCAGTCTATCTTGTCACGAAACCTTCTTGTTTCTTTTAGAAGTGACATGGGGTGAATGGTAGAGCTTGACCATACATGGGTACTCTAGTTAGCTCCTATTTTTCATTTTGTGCCCATGCCAACATTTTTCCTTTAGGTTGTGGGAGTCCTTTGTATAGTATCACCATACTTTTCACAAGAGCTTCATACTCCTCTTGATCTTTTTTGTTGGCCTTCTCCCCAGGACTCCCTTATGTCAAGTTGTAATTGCATTATCATGACTTATGCAAGCTTCCCTGACTTCCCTGACTCCCTTATTGATCCTTATGCAAGCTTCCCTGACTTTGATTATTAGCCATATATCTCGATCTTGTCTCATGTCTAGCCAAGCAGAGCCATTTTACATATATTTTGCAGCTTGATTCTCCATTTTTTACCGTGAGGGTACTTTCCCCCGAGTGTCGTTATCCTACACATGTTTCCTAGCATTGAGCATAGGTATGTTCCGCTGCTTGGAACTAGTTTGTTTTCCCATTGACACTCGTCTCCTCCTATATTTGTAACTATAAATATTCTTTTTCAAGATTTTCAAAATATTTGTATAAGTCCAAAAAAATAAAAAAACCAAAAATCTAGACAAGAAAAGATGTTATATTTGGCAGCAGTCGAGTCATGTCACCTTTGAATATAGCACTGTGTATCACATCTATTGGTTGGCTTAATAGTTTGAATTTAGGATTTGTACTCATTTCTCCGAGTTGATCTCCACCAACTGGTTAAGCTTCCAGTCCCTTATGGAGCCTCTTTCGATGCCTCATGTGTCACAGAGATGTCCCAGTTTTTTATTTTGAGTCCATGCTGCTTACATTCAGTCACCATTCGCATTTATGCTCTTGTTCGAAGGAAGTTGAAGCCTGATTCGGCCATTCCTCGGTTTTCTTGACTTTGCATATTGGTCATTCCTGGTACTGGTACTGGTTTGAGCACATTATGATCGAGTCCTTCCACATTATACAACTTTGCTGAGTACCTCATGTTGGATGATGGGGGATGCCTTAATGCCCTCCTTCCAGTGGATTTCATCCCATCGAATTTAGATTATTTATTCTGGGATAGGATTCTAGAGTCATTTGAGTGCCTTGAGACTTATAGTCATTAGTGGTAGGATTTGTCGCCATTGGCAGTTTTGGGAATACATCAATGTCCCTTGATCGATGGATTCTTTCAAGTGTTTGACCTCAACACATTTATTCACACTTGTTAGATTTCACGCTAGTACCTTGATTCCCATTTTCATTATCGGTGGGTGATCTCGCGTCTGGTAATGGTATACATAAATGATCGGTAATCAGATGATGGAATACTATGTTCGACCTAGACAGCTCTATTCACATAGTAGGACATGTAATTGTATCATATTGTGTATAAGACTTTCCATATTGGTGGCATTTCTGATATGCTACCTCCTTGATCGTGCCAGTGTTCATGAGATTTCAGCTATCGTTACTTGATTCCAATGTATGTCAGATATCTTCAGCCATTATGGAGATCTTGATCCATTGTATATCTTCATCTTTCATGGAGATCATGATCCCTTTTATATTTTCATCATGGAGATTCTGAAGCTGCATGGATTTTCCAAAACCATAATCAATGACCGAGACAACAATTTTACTAGTGCCTTTTGGCAGAATCTGTTTGGGCTGGTGGGAACAAACTTGAATATGAGAACAAGTTACCACCCCCAGACAAATGAACAAACTGAAAGCATGAATCAATGGCTTGAAGGGTACCTCCGTAACTATGTCACGAGACATCAAAGGGATTGGGCCATCTATAGGCACCTGAGATAGTTATGCTATAATACTACCTTTCATCTCTCCATCACAATGACCCCATTTATGGCCTTGTATGGATATGAGGCTCCATATTTTTCATATTTAATGTTTGGATATTGTAGAACCCAAAAAATATAAATATTGGTCATAGGAAAACCAAGATATTCTAAGGACATTAAAAGAGAATTTTCATGTGGCATAGAACCAACATAAAATGTATGCAGATAAGCACCATATAAACAGAGTATTCTAAGTAGAAGACTTAGTATAGCTAAGGATGTAACCTTATAGGATGCATTTTTTGAAAAATAAAGGGGCTAAAAATATTCCACCAAGATTCTATGGGCCCTACAATGTTCTAAGAAAAATTGGTGAAGTGTCTTACGAGTTTGAACTGACATGAGAGAGTAATATCCATAATGTTTTCCATGTATCTTCTTTGAAGAAAGAATTTGGCCAACATATAGTGGCATCAGAAGAACTGTCACCTATTGATTGTGGAGTCCATTTTGTCTTAGTACCAAATAAAGTGTTGCATATCAAAGAAAGGAAACTGAGGAACAAAACCATCAAAGAATATTTGATACAATGGAAGGGGTTACCTAGTGAAGATGCCACTTGGAAGGGTGAGAAGATCTTATAACACCCTGGTTTGCTTCTGCTTGGGTGTTAACACTAAAAAGTGTTCACCTATATCTCCATGGTCTAAACCATATACATACATCATATTCCCACCATATTTCCCTTATTTTTGACCTTCACAATTGTATTTCCACAAAAAATGGTCCAAAACATCATTATTCCTTCCCATAAATTAAGGGATGATGAGCATTTATTATAATTTATCCCCACTCTCTCCCAAAAAGGGGGAAAAAACCCCTCAAAAAGATAATGGGTAAAAAAACCATAGATAAATATCATGGACAATAAAATACTATGAGTCATTAACTTTGGTCAAAAAAACCTAAGACCATACTATAAATACATTGTGAAGGACTCCTCCAAAACACTTTTGGAACACTTTTTTCCATTTTTTCATCAATCACTTCACATACTTTCCCTTCCATATTTTTCCATGTCATTTCCCACAGTGTATGTTGATTTCACTCTCTACCCATTTGGATCCATTCCCCTCAGTTGACAACTAGTTATGGACGATATTGGAGAACCAAACCGTGGATATGTGGAACCACTTCCAAGGACAACTACAGTGTCCCATTTCAGAAAGGTGTGTCTATTTTATTTTTTGCATTAGTTAGTTTCTATATCTGTTAAAAATCCTTAAAAAAATGTGTTATCATTTTATTTTTGTTATTGTTGAGCTCTTCCATATGCTCTGCACAAGCTAAGATTGGTTCATTTGCACATAGCCGGGGATAAATCCTCACTACAATTTTCGTGACATCCTTTCTTGGGATTAGGATACTATTAATGAAAAAGAGACCACACTGGAGTCTTCTTCCTATTTCTAGACTCTCTAAAAATGAAAACAACATCCAGAATTTACTTTATTGGACTCGCTAAGAATCCACAAGATCGTATCGTATAGATATTACTTATATCCCTTTTTTGTGCTCCTTAAACTATGAAGAAGGGACAAACATTGTCTCTAGATTCCACCACATACGGTATTACACTATGGTAGATTTCCCCCATTGGGTCACCTTTGTTCAAAGTATTCTACAATGAGTCTTCCTTGGATCCCCTGGATATCCCTATTCCAGTTACCTCCCTCGGTATTTCCCATTTGTAGTTATCTTCTTGGTATTATAGCTATGATCCCTCTCAAATGAGTGAATTGCATTTTATACCAGGTCAACCCTACCGTCATATTCTAAACAAAGGAAGTTTGAGTCCCCTGTACTCCCATTCTCCCTTTCCCCATTCAGTGCGTCATTCCTCATATTGTTTCACATATTTGGTTATGCCCCTCATGCTTCTAGTCAAGGACACAAAATTTCCTTGATTAGTTTCAGGTATCCCTCTGTCGACGTTAGCACATATATTCCATAGGATAGACCCATATGTCCTTGTATCCTGGTTTTATCCACCTCATTGATGAGTTTCGTGGACCACTTGACAAGAGTCATTAGTTCCTGTTAGGTTGGTTATGTATCAGGTGCTCAAATCCATCTACATCACTGCACCATTAAGATTCATACAGGAAATTGGACCATTCATTATTTGGTCGAAGACCCTGGTTTTCACCTGAATCTAGCAGATTGGTGAGTCTGCCATGAGATCCACATAGTTTTATGTCCCTTGTCATTTACGAGCTGTGTTGGCGACAATGTTTGGAATCCTTCAGTGTTGTTCTTCCATGTATCTCCAGTACTTGATGTTATATATTGTACCACAGATATTCTCACTCACGGTCATTGCATCCCTCCATTTAGGTACACTTTCAGATCCAGCAGAGCATCAGTTATGATGGTATTGCATTCCATGAGAATTCCATTGTTTCTATTTATCAATTCTTCAAATCAAAATTGTATTCAGCCTCCCATTGAGGCCACCATTATGTATCATAATTTGTATATGTATTGATTGAATCCCATTATTTTGATCCTTGATCCTCAGTATTTATTCATTTTGACATTGCTACGAGCATGGGTATGCCCGCCTTGTCCATCTACATGTCACACATTATATGTATCTCATAAATTTTTTAGAACCAATAAAAAACAAAAAGACACCATAGTTCGAACAAGGAAGCTCCACTTATTCGTGGTTCTCTCCTGTCTCTCCACTATTGTCACCATATTTCCATGATCCTATGATGTTTGTTTTCCATACGATGAGATCTTTCCCTCACACATCAGGGGGCAATCTGTTAACACTAAAAAGTGTTCACCTATCTCTCCATGGTCTAAGCCATATACATACATCATATTCCCACCATATTTCCCTCATTTTTTACCTTCACAATTGGATTTCCAGAAAAAATGGTGCAAAACATCATTATTCCTTCCCATAAATGAAGGGATTATGTGTGTTTATTATAATTTATCCCCACTCTCTCCCAAAACGGGTCAAAAAATCCTAAAAATATAATCGATAAAAAAATCCATAGATAAATACCATGGACAATAAAATGCCACGGGTAATTACCTTGGGTCAAAAAACCTTAGGACCATACTATAAATACATTGTGAAGGACTCCTCCAAAACACTTTTGGATCACATTTTTCCATTTTTCCATCAGCCACATCACATACTTTCCCTTCCATATTTCTCCACACCATTTCCCATGGTGTATGTTGAGTTCACTCTGTACCCATTTGGATCCATTCCCCTCACTTGACAACCAGTTGTGGACAAGATTGGAGACCCAAGCCATGGTGTTGCTAAACCACTTCCAAGGATGGATATGGTTCAGAAAGGTGTGTCTATTTTATTTTCTACATTAGTTAGTTTCTATATGTGTTAAAAACACTTAAAACTATTTTTTGTTATTGTTGAACTCCTCCTTATGCTATGGACGATCTAAGGATGGTGCATTTGCATGTAACCAGCGATAAATCCCCACTGCATTGGGAACAAGCACACTTGGGAGGGGAGGAATATCATGTACCCACCTTATTGAACACCAAAATTATTGACCTTTGTAAACACATAGGGGTTCTAACTGACATTAATTAATTAACCTATGGAATTTTGCTAAAATAATTATGTAGGAGGCTTGTACTTATTTTGATTTCTTGTCATTATTAATTATTGTGAAATTAAATATGTGGAAAATGAGTTTCCATGTCAAAAGGGAGCACTTGGGAAATCAAAATTTTCTTGGAGGATAATTAGAAACTATCAAGGGACTAACAAAAGGAAGCATTCAGAAAAGTGGGAAAGTACCAAAAGACAAGAAAAGTTGTCATCACGAAAAACATCCAAATCTGGGCCAAAGGAGGGAGAATTTTCTATTTATAGGTTTAGTCACTGTTGGTA
>LPNX010672192.1:288860-300836 GCA_001517045.1 Pseudotsuga menziesii | reverse complement strand
CTTGTTCCCATTTGCTGAAGGAGTTGGCATTAGGCCACACAAATCAGAATGTACTAACTCTAATTTCCTACTTGCTCTGAAATTAGATTCATGGAATGGCAGTTTACTATGTTTTCCTAAATTACATGCATCACATTTATTCTTCTCTTTAGGAATGGTGGGCAAGCCAAATACACCATTCTTTCTCAACAAACGAAGACTGTTATAATTTAGATGACCAAATCTTGCATGCCACAATGAGCTGGATGACATATTACCTTCTCCATGCTGAGAGAGGGAGGCATAGTTTTGAAATCTTGCGGATGAACCCTTGAGCTTCAGCAGCTTTCCATCTTCATATCCAGTCATGATGACTTGGTTGTCAGAGGAATTTCTTATTTCAACGATTCCATAAAACATGTGGATGGAATGGCCTTGCTGTCGAATCTCCACCAAGGACAGCAGGCTTCTCTGCAACTCTGGAAGATAGAGAACGTTCTTCAACAAGAAATCAGGGAATCTAGGCATCTTTAGTCGAATGGTTCCCATTCCCTTTGGTTTAATACTTGACTTATCTGCAAAGTACACTATGCCATCTATTTTTTCATTGAGTTCTTCAAAATAGTCTTTTCTAAATGTCATGTGTGATGTTGCACCAGTATCAAGCAGCCAACAATCTTTATAAGATGAAAGAGAAGTCATTTCATTAAATCCAATATTACAATGTGCAACAATACAAGAATCAGAAGTTTTACTAGCATCTTGGTCATCTTTCTTTTGGTTGTGCTTGTCTTTGATGGAATCCCATGAATCCCAACACTAATCTGATGTGTGCCCAGTCTTTCCGCAACGTTTGCACTTTGATATTTTTCTTGAGTTGTTTCTGCCCCCTCTGCCTCTCTTGGTGCAATTTCCCTTGGAAGGGTCTTTGGATTGGTCTTTGCCAGCTAAGGCAGCACCAATACTAGATGCCAAAGAGTGCATCTTTACAACTGTTAGTGTAATTTACAATAATGAACTTGATATGACAAAGAGAAATAGAAAAAATAATAACCTTACAGGTCTACAGTCTCTGCTAAGGTGAATACAATGCAATTTTACAAGCTTCTTCAATACAAAATATATCAGTCTCAATATCAAAATATTTGAATATTGAGATCGCTCTTCAAGTAGGTCTTTAGCAGGCTGTAGAAACACAGGATCGCTTGATAAGTAGGTAGCTCCACAAGTTCAGCAGCATGTATACAGCAGCAATCATAAAAAATTTCCAGACTCCAAGCAGTATATATATTCAACAATCTTAGGCTCATACAACAGCCATATTATTCATGCACACACATGAACATATTTGCATAAATTTTCTAGAAAAAAAACTTCACGCATATATACTCTTAAAGCTATGTATGCCCTACCATAAGAGGACATTGAAATAAAGATCCATATGATTTTAGTTAAATGATACTTGGTACCTCTAAATGGAATTTGAAATAAAGATTTCAATAATACTAAGCATCTCTAAGGCCCACATTTCTTAAACTCCAACCCCACTCTATTCAGAAAACTAGGGTTTCCCTCCAAGCTATTTCGTAATGCAGTCTTCTCACTAGTCTTCACGCAGGCAGCTTTCAGTCAATCTCCAACGCAGCTTCAGGCTCAGTCTCCGTTCATAGATCAGATTTGCACAGCTGCACAGGCTTCACGCAGGTACAACTTCATGGCAGGCACACGCAGGCTTCAGGCTGCATTATATTAATCTCCAACGCAGGCTCTTCAACGCATATATCAGTCACTCAATATATCTATGATATATCAGTCCCTGTCTTTAACATATATCACCAGAATCTAGACGATGATATAGAAGGAACGATTTACAAGGGCGTAGTGCGGGAAACAGGCGAGGAGGTGACTCTCAAGGTTGCTTGCATTGACTGTGTTCGAGGAGTTCCTGTCACTTCTCTTAGAGAGATCGCAATTTACAGTTTCTGGCCCAGAGCGCCCGCAACGCCGTCAATTTTCATGATGTGGAACACAGCTGGTGAAAGGCGTTGCTTCCATCCACAGTCATGGAATCATGCACAGAAGCCTGAATACCAGTCTCAAAAGCATATATACTTCAATGCATATACTCTGCTCCAATATTGCATTGCAGTATTTAAAATAATATGTAGACGCAGCAGAAGGAGGAGGTCACAGTAATGTCACGCAGTCTTATCCAGAGAGCGTTCATCAACTTGATCATCAGCTCCACTCAGGCAGCACTTTCCACCAGCCAAGACAGCTCTTCAACTTCTTAATGGTCTTTCCCATAGGTCACAGCTTCTCCAACGCCGATTCTTCAATAGGTCGCAGTCTTCACATCGATTCTCCAATCTCCAACATCGATTCTCTAGAAGTGCCCCGTATACACCAACATTCTCCAGAAATCACAGCCTCAGCCACAACGCATCCTCTATTCCAGAAATCGCAGCCTTTGGAGGAACGTGCAGGTTTTCAGAAGGTCGTGGTGAATCTAGGCGTGATGAGGACAGCCAAGAGCCAAGAGCCAGCAGTCTTCAATACGTCAGTCTCAACGCATCAGCTTCATTTATTAATGGTACGGAGTTCAAAGTTATCAATGGGATTTCCTCCATTTGTAATCGATCTCTTACTCTTCAAGGAAAGAGCTCTCCACAACAGTGATGCTACTCAGCGTTGTATGGAGGGTTGCATCACATGTCATGTGGAAACCGCCCTTCGAATTTAAACACTACTCGACTGGTTCGACTCTTATGTGAACACCAGATTTTAAAATAATCATTCTCCAATACTACGCAGAATAATACTCACAGATCATAGCACTGGAATCAAACTCACAGCTCGCGACACTATATTCTGCAGTGCGTGAAAAGGCTGGGCGGAGGGTTCGTGAAGCTATATCGATTCCTGGTGAGGAGAACCAATAACCGCTTTAATTCAGAATTAGGGTTAGGTATCGCTCTATTGAAAGCAAGCTAATTCAAACGTTTGAGAAGAATAATACACATACAAAACGCGTCCGGATTAGGGTTTGCAGCACACAAACTCAATCATGAAGGGATTGTAATGTAGACAATGCATGCTACTCGACTGGCAGACTGATGGAGCAGTCTGGCAATGGACTGGCAAGCAGAATGGCAGCTAGGAGTTATGGCAGAAAGCCCTACTCTGATACCACTTGTTGGTAATAACTCCCGATTGATTAACTATTCCAATGCAAAAGCCTATACTTATACAAATCTCCTGGCGGTTGGGTTTCACCTTCCGCTCAGCCTGTTTGGCTTCCTATCTATTCATATTCCTATTTTTTATTTATTTACAATAATCCTGATGGATTATTCTAACAGTCACAAAATAATAAGTGCATAAATGATGTCATAAGGAAAAGCAGAAATTTTTGAGCCAAAGGAGGGCGCAGTTTCCATTTTGAGGTTCAGTTACAAAAGAAGGCAATGCAGAAAAACTATCAATGGAAAAAGAAGTCAAATCTAGGCCTAAGGAGGGTATATTTTCTAAATTGAATGAAGGTTGATGACAAGGAAACATCTCTCTTGTCTCATACATGCTATTTTCTCGAGGGAACACCATGTGGCTAGGGTTAGGGTTTAGTAAGTGGTAACTTTTCCAACAAGTGATTGACTTTCTCAACAAGTTACCCATGCCTATTTAAAGACAATTGGAGTTCCATTTCTAAATTTGGTTGATGATTATTTTGGTGTTGATGAATATAAGGCTTCCTTACTGAGTGATGTTCCTCAATCTCTCGGGATATACGCCCCAAGTCCCTTTCCCCTTCTCTTATCCTTCCCCTTTTCTATCTTATTGCTGGTGTCTTTGATCTAAGTAGGATATCATCAAGTTATATTGGCAAGGGGTTGGAGAAAAGTGAGTTGTGTAGCATCTAGGATTATGCACATACTCACGTGGCACCACGCAAGGCAAAGATAGAGCAATAGGCAGAAAACAGTCCACTTTTTGATATTTTTATGTCACTTTTTGTACTTATTGACCATTTCTTTGGAACATTGGTCCTTAGTGGTTAATTTAGTTAGAAGTTTGTTAGAAGTTTGTTAGAAGTTATTTAGAAGTGGATCTTGAATGTAAAGGTGCAAGCCTATAAATAGAAGAATATGCATGTAAGAGATATAAGTTTTTGGGAGAAGAGATACATGGTGAATGAATTCTCGATGTAATACTAGATCGATGTCTCTTTGATATGTGATTTGTTCTGTGGATTTAATATAATGTGTTGTGGGTTGATATGAGCTTCTATTTCCTATTTTATTTTCTTGTTTTACATTGTTGCGATTTCAATGTTGAATGATGAATAGATCTGCATATGAATGGATAATGCAATGCTCTCTGCCTATGGATGCTGTCATATTTTAGATTTGTTTTTCCCACTGGTAGATCTCCAGTAATGATGAATGACCAAATACAACATGATGAATGGTTCAGTAAGTAAAGTAGATCTAGAAATTGAGCTGATGAATAGCCGATGCCCCAACCCTCCTCTATACTGTGGAAACATGGTTCTGACAGCTCTCCCTTGAACAACTCAGGTGAGACCTCATCCAATTCATGGGTGTTTCTAGATAGGATCAAACATGTTTGGGCTGAAGCTCAGGGAGATCACAGCATGTTGAGCTTCGATAGAGTGGAACCCTTGTTGACTGGGTTTTATTGGTTGGGATTGCACCAACAAATGTTTCTGTTGTCGGGACCTCGTTGCGACCGAGAGGAGGGAATATCGCACTAGACAAATGGTTACCCAATAATGGATGTGTAATCTGACACAACCAAAACTTCAATATTAGTTTGATTAAAAGCTAAGAGAATTTACCGAGGCAGAAAATCAGAACCCTGGGTTGAAAACAAACAAATGGTTAGCAAGATACATCCATGACGGTCCACACAAATACTTCTTCGGTGAGTCTCCTATCATATTTTATGAGTGGATGACATGATTCACATACAAGAAGACAAATTTTCAAGGAGGAGAACTGATATCCTAGACCCCTGAACTAATCCAGGAGCTATAGGAAACTGATAACAAAGCGTCACATGTCATTGAGGTCTAGTTGGATAGTATCCTAGAGGGATATATCACCAAGTTTGTTCTCGACACCAATAAATCTTACAGTGAAGCAGAGAAGGAAATATTCAATCGACCCAAAGGTAGGTTCTTGCTGTCACTTCAATTATCGATTAAAATGGTGGTCTATAGAAAGGGTATACTCAAGATGCACCTAGAGTAGTAGAACTCTGATGTGCAGAGGCTGCGGATACCACGACCAAGGGAGGGATATATGAGAAGGTAAGGGGTAGATGGGTGCAAGTTTCAATGAGATTGTGAGGGAATCCAAAGAAGGAAGTGGTTGTATAAGGGGATGAGAAAGGTTCTGACTAGAGAAGAGGAAGAGGATAGGGGAAGGTCCTACTGAAATTGGGACACAAGACCATGAAGGACAACCACACAGGACAAAGTGACCCTACAGTGATGATGAGGATGACCAAGCCCAAGCTATGTCCAAAATTATGATAAGATCAAACCCCAGTAGAAACGTACCCATGCCTCTGCGCACTACTCCAAACTCAAGAAAAACTCCAGGTCCCATGTCGACTTGTTCGACAAGCCAGAAACAGTCTAGTAACATATCAGAATCTATAGGAAGGTGGCCTAGGATGTCGAGAGGTGACATGAAGCTACCCTTGTTCCATGGAAATAGGGCCGATGATCCTGAGTAGAACTAGTTTATATGTGAAGCAATATGGACTGTTAGACAGGCCACTGACGATGATGTAAATAAAGGGCATTTAGTGACTACTTTGAGGGTTCGCACACTTGATTGGTTTATGAATTTTATCCAAGTTCATCAAGGGACTCTGATGAATACATTGGATGAAATCTATATGGGACTAATTGAGGAATTCAGAAAAACAAAGTCGAAAGCACAATATATTACAGAGTTGAAGAAAATTAAGCAATTCCCTAATGAGACCATATGGGACTTCGATCAAAGGTTCAAAACATTGATGGCCAGAGTCAGTTTTTCTATGAGCAATGTCCAACCTAAAGAATGGTTTATTACAGCATTGGTTTCTCATACCTGAAAACCATTGATGCAACAAAATATAGCGATGTGGAGAAAATCCATGGAGATTGTGATGAAGTTCAAAGCTTCAGCTATCGGGGAGAGTGCAGTCAGGATGAATCAAATTCAAGCATAGCTAGTGAGCATCACACTCCAGCTGTAGGATATCAAGAAAGGTAAGGAGGAATGCGTAGGTCTTTGGTGTATTTGGTGTCATGTAGATGGCCACACCAAATATACATGCCCCAACTTTAGAGACTACCTATTATCCGAAGCTATGAAACCGTTGAGTAGCGGTGGTATACCTTCGTGCCGCATATTCCAAGTCTATGGACATAAACATGAGGAATGTAGCTATATGTAAAATATGGTGTCAAATAATACCAATTCATATGGTTCATTTTTTCACTCAGTTGAGCATGAGGATAAATATTGTCGAGCATATGATCTACTTTGGGACAGAAATTAAAACTCATATTTTATGAAGGGTGAAGGCCACCACGTAGTCCAAAAACTGTAGCCATAGCCTCAGATGGTCAGTTCTCAACCACAACCGTAGTACACATCATTGTCACTGATGCATTTTTTTCCACTGCAGCCACAACCACAGTTTGCTCCACAACCGTAGTTCACACCGTAGAAACCATACAATAAAATGTTGATGGCCTAAGTGCAGCTACAATATGTTCAAGAAACACACTTTGTTCAGAAATTGAATACCCCACCACAACAAATAGTTTAGCCACAATACCCATGGCAAGGGGGATTCTGTGGAGGATTTCAAGGCAGAGGAGGAGGTTTTGGATGAGGAGGGGGATGAGGTCGTGCATCTATCCAATGTTATAATTGTGGAGTACTTCGACATTATTAGATAGAATATCCACACTTGTAGTTCTCATGCACATACTGTGTAGAAATTGATCATACCATGGAGAAATTCCCACAGTTAATCGCAAGATGGAAAACATGAAACATTCTGCAGTTACAAAATCAAGCTCATTTGCAGACTCAAAATCAGCTACCTGCTGAAGACGAGTTATAGATCTAGGCCCATAATTAAGTTCCTCTCCAGAACTAGACCATGAATCAGTCGATGAACCCACCAGTGAACTAGAATCCACCACTGGCTCAGACTCCATCAATGAACCAAATGAAAGGTCCAACAGTTGTGACGATTTCAGCAGATCCCAAAATGTAGGATGTCTCCATCGTCATTGTCACACGTGGAGGTGCGACAATGGGACATGATGGACCCCAGCCGCAAGTTAGATTATTTGGGAAGAAGAAAGAGGCATTTGATATTGTGACTGAACAAGAAACATTTTTTGAAACTCAGGATATGATCAGATGAAATCCTGGTAAGTTTCTCGTCTACAAAATGCCATCCACTTTTGATTCATACTTAGAAGCAAGACCATCACGGCAATATGGTACCTTGCAGCGATTCCTTGAGAAATTATTAGCACTAGCATGAGATCCTAAGGCTCTTATTGAGCTGGATATGTTTTTGTAATGTCTAGGAAAGGAGCTGAAAGACTCCGTAGTGAACTCCTTGTAGAAGAAAAAGACAGGTAAACATATGTGTATGAATATCCAAATTGGCGACTGTAAGGTAGGTTTAGTCATCCTGGGCCTAGGGTCAGATGTGAACATCTTGACTAAGCATACCTAGAAGAAAATGGGGAGCCCAACATTGGGTTGTCCCCTGTGCAGCTGCGATTGGCAAACCAAGCTAAGGTGCAACCCATTGGATGAGTAACAAAATTGGTTATATATTTTGAAGGTATGAGAACACGCATTGACTTTGATGTGATTGAATTCATTAATCGGGAAGGATCCTCTCTTGTTCTATTATGGATTAGATGGGATAATGATATTATGGTTGTGATTAATTTTAAGAAGCACATGATGGCATTCGAGAACCAGGACATTCAAGTCATCACACCCATGGATCCAAGAGAGGGTCGTGGATACATTGAACCTGTGAAGGATGAAGTTGTCAAGGGATGGGATCATGTATACAACATCTTTGAATACTATTTCCACCTGACTACAAAAGGGGAACTTGGTTGGCATAGCACTAGCTCTGCATCCTTTGATTTTGATGATGCACTCGAAAATTGGAAAAACTGCATGCAAGAGGTATCCTTTAGAAAGTGTGGTCTAATTACACAATCTTTGCGCCATGTTGCAATTGAAATTGTTGAATTTCTAGTATATGAAGGGTTACCTGAGCTGTCTGCATTTTTAGAAATCTTTGAAGAAAGAGTCTCAGAGCCACAATGACTACTAGCACTGGAGGAAGCATCGAAGGCTACACTTTCCCATTGGTGGGCAGCTCATAAGAAAAATATTACCGGATGAACGCAATGTTACAGGATGATGACAGTCTATTTTGGTACCACAGTGGGAGTTATGATGGGAAGAATGAACCTAACAGCCATTTGGTAGAGTTTCAAACACTATGGGAAATGCGACTCAAGGATGAATGGTTCCATGCCTTGATTCATACCCTGGACGAAATGTCAAGGTTCTAGTACGTACCCGTCGAGTTGCGTAGAGAAATAAATACCTAGGAGGAGTTGATAGTTTGTTTCACCCACACTTTTAGTTTTGCATAAACCAATATGGATGTCCACAATGCCTTTCAGATCCTTCGGGATGTAGTCTTGAGAGTTGTTCCAATCACATATCCTGTGGATCCACATGTGCATTGCCACATGCAATCCATGATGGAATTCTATAAGTTGTCTAGCAATCTAAAGGATGATGATGAGTTGTGGAATATTAATACTTCGGAGACCGAAGGGAGTCACGATGTCGCAGGACTGTACATGTCGACCAATCCCATGACTCAACCACTGAAGATTAAGAAATTTAACATTGGACAGATGAGAATCCAAAGTTAACAAATCTTGGGGACTACTGGGATGAGGATACCATGGCCATGATCATGGATCTCCTGCATGAGTTTTAAGATTTGTTTTTGACAAATTTCTTAGAAATGAAGCGGATATTGGGTGACCTAGGGGAAATGAAAATTCTGCTGAAGCCAAATTCCAAACCTATGAGATAGAGACCATATCATATGAACCCATGATACAAATAAAGAGTCAAATATGGGCTTTATCGTATGTTGGATGCTGGAATCATTGACCCTGTCGAAGTTTCAAAATGGATCAGTCCTATAGTGGTCCAAGACAAGAAAAATAGAAAAGTTCGAATCTATGTCGACCTCAGGAAACTAAATGATGCCTGTATGTTGTTATCAGGAATTCTCAACCAGTGCTGACACTACTTGTTCCTATACAATGAAAAAAACAACTATAGAACAAAAAGACACAACAACATATCCTTCTCTTCAATAGTCAAACTAATTAACATAACACATCATATACCTCAACCGTAGATCTGTTTATCTTCTCTCTAGAAATTCCTTGAGATGATTCAATACCTGCAAGATGGATCACAAGACAAAAAAAAAGATGAGAGCATCATGATAATCAACTATCCATATTGGTGATCAAGGAGTCCAATAATATTTAATCACAAACACAATAATCAAATATAGGAAAGGAAAATGTTTTTGTATTAATATATGGATGAGAAGAAGTACAACCAAAAGACTTGATGTTTACAGCTTTTGTCTCAACAAGAATGTCTACAAACTCCTATGAAGACCTCTCTAGCTACATGCTACCTCTACTTTACCTCTATTCAGACTTCAAACTAGCAGCATAAGGATGCTTTTTTTGGCCTCCCCCACTCTCTTCATGGAGTCTTCATTTATAGGACAAGAACCCATAGGATGACTTGAAAAAAGAATAGAACGAGATCCCTATAGGTGAAGGAGGTGAATGCCACCTCTCCCAAACATGCAAGAACTAATTTCATGAAGGATTCCGTACATAATCTTCTAGAAGCTTCGTTTTCTCCCTTTCAAGTGACCATCAGTGCCTTTTTCTAAACTCGACAGAGCATCGATATGGGATTTTTTCCACTACAAAGGGACAATGACACTTTTTTCTCAACTGATGGAGGCATCGACGACACTCTATGGGAAATGAAAAAGAGCATCGTCCATTCTAGGTCAGGGAAAATGTTGGGTTTTGGACCTTGAAGGTCCTTAGTTTTGGCAACTCCGCGGTTTTGGTGCGAAGCTTGTAAGCGGAGTTGCAGCACAAAATAGTCTTAGGGGTTTCAGGGTTGGGTCGAAGCCCCTCTTTTAGTAAATGACCCATGGTTTAATACCATGGTATTGTAATAGTGCACTTGTATAAATAGGCACTTATGTAAAGGAGTCAGGTTAGGTTTTTTTATGATGATAATTTGATGCGAAGAAGATAAGACCTATTTTAGGGTTTTAAGGTTGAGTCCTAGTTGAGTGCGTGGATGACCTCTGCAGCTGAGTGCGCAGAGGGTTTTTGTAAGAAGGTCAAGTCCCAGCTGAGTGCGTGGATGACCTCTGCAACTGAGTGCACATAGGTTTTTTGTAAGAAGGTCAAGTCCCAGCTGAGTGCGTGGATGACCTCTACAGCTAAGTGTGCAGAGGGTTTTGGAAGAAAGGTTCTACAGCTAAGTGCACAGATTTCGGTGATTGAATGGATCTGCAATTGAGTGCGTAGATCAAAAATATGGTTTTTGAATATAAACGCAGTTCTATGGACATAGCCCCTACACTAGGGGTGAACCACGTATATCTTGTGTTGTGGTGGTTCTTGTTGTGTTGTTTCTATTATGTTTTATGCATTTGATAAGTAGATAAGTGATAAAGTAAGATAAACTGTTAAGTACTAACTTCGCCGTGAATTCCCAGTTAAGGGTTAAGCAAGAAACTATCATTTTATCTAAACTGTGAAGCTATTTAAGTGAATGTTGAAGCTCTGTATTGTATGATTATTATTTGTTAATACTAAAGGTACAGTAATATCCCTCTTGAGCCTACAGAAACCTGATTCTACGGCACCCCATAGCTATTTCGGGTGAGACTGCAACCTATTCGCAGGTTGTTTCCGAAAGGGAAAACACTGTGGGTCTCTTTGTTGGTGTGAAGATAAAAGTATAGAACCCAGTTCTGCCCTAAGCACCAACAAATTGGTTCCATTGCTGGTTGAACCAGTATCTGCTTCAAGAGGGATCTACGTCATACCTGAAGGGACATGTTTTGGAGGACGTCAGTAAAAGAAATCGGTGACTAGATTGAAGATACCTATCTGAAATTTGCTGAACAAGAAAAAAAAGATCCTCATCGTAGCTCAGACGACTTCTTGCAAAGGTATGTTTTTACTGATATTTATGAAATTTTCTTTGGTAGTATCCACATAGAATTGCACTAGTGGTTATCTAGGTTGACAGAAAGGAAGACAAACTTCAAAGAAGATTAGTTTCCTGCCTGGACCCCAGAAAGAATTACGCTGTTGAAAAGAGTGAACAATGCGGTATCAAGAACTGTTCACTTCTGGACAACGTGAACCCTTGAAGCATTTGTGATGTAGTTCGCCATCGACACACATACTTCTTTCAGCGAAGCAAAAAGACAGTTTTTCAAAGGACCTAGGGGTAAGTACCTAAATTCATTAAGTTTGAAAATTAAAATGCTATTGGCTGAGAAACGCATATTGCTTATCGAATCAAATTGCTAGATTTATTGCTACTAACCTATGTTTGGAAGTGAAAGTGACTGCGACGAGCAAAGTGGTTTGCTTCGCAATGGTAAAAGATACAAGAGAACTCTTGGATCCTATACCCTAGGCCAGAATACCGACTATACCTCATTAATCCTAGAATAATTGAAATCTGAAGAAACCCCTTTTGTTAGAAACCCTCCTATAACTCCACAACAAAGATCTGTTATCCCCGAGAACCCGTTGCAACCTGAAAGTAACCC
>LPNX010672192.1:252029-288490 GCA_001517045.1 Pseudotsuga menziesii | reverse complement strand
AACGAAGATGAATGTCATAGCTTTGACCTCATGAGAGAGTGAACCTATGATGCTTATAGGGTACAACCCAATGCACAAGGCAATGATGGATATGGTTACCATAGTAGTACATCAGGTCGAGGTAATTTCAGCGGTCATGGTCGTGGTGGTATGCCTGGAAGAGTTCGAAGCTAGGTCATTTGTTATAACTATAATCAGGCAGGACATCTAACTAGATATTGTTAGAACCCAACTACGACATGTCGATACCGCAGAGCAGTCGATCATGTGATTGAGCAATGCCCACAGTTGATAGCCAAGATACAAGAAAGAAATGGTGCTCCTACTTAGAATGTTCAGATGATTGCTATAGAGAAATGACCTGTCCCAGCCCTGAAAATTGTCACAAGGAGTGGAGCTATGACACAAGTGCAGAATAAGGGGAAATAGCCTAATGAGGCTTGGGTCTGCAAGACCCTAGAGAAAATTCCATCCTTTGATGTTGGAAGAGAAAAAGGAACATTTATGGAAGCTATAAAAGACTTTGCTGATCCGAGAACATCAGTAGCAACTACGCCACAGCATCAACAGCAGTTACATCCCAAAGAAGCTTCGTTGGATCAAGTAAGTACCCTGACATCATTTTTACAGAGTTGTATGAAGCTATAGAGATAATCAGAATTATTTTAATGAGTTACAGAAAGTTACCGCGTCTTGCGAACCTCAGCGAAGCTATAGTAAAGAAAAAACTTTAAATAGAGTTAGAAGGACTAGAAGAGAAATGAGATTGCATGCTCAGATAGGAGATTATGACATGAATGATATCATTTTAGAACTGGGATCAGAAGTAAATGTCCTAACTAGGCAGACTTGGGAACAAATGGGAAAACCTACGCTTGAATGGTCCCCTATACAGTTGAGATTAGCCAATCAGCAGAAGATTGTGCCCTTAGGAATATTCCCTAGTGTACCAGTGGATATAGATGGAGTCAATACCCTAGCAGATGTTGAATTCATTGAAATAATTGATGATAGAAACCCCTATCCAGCCTTGCTAGGAATTGAATGGGAAATAGACAATGATGTAGTAATCAACCTTAAGAATAGACAGATGACTTTTGAAGGAAAAGGATTGAGAGTCATAGTACCATTGGACCCTTCTCAAGAAGAAAGGTACATAGAGCCAGTCAGAGATGAAGATCCGGATGTTTTGGATCATAGTATTGTTGGACCCTTCTCAAGGAGAAAGGTATACAGAGCCAGTCAGAGATGAAGATCGGGATGTTTTGGATCATATTTACAACATCATAGCTAAAGAAGAAGACTATGTTAACCCTACTGCTAAAGGTATAATGGATTGGCAGTGTGATAGTTCTTGCATGATTGATTCAGACGAAGGTCTAGAGAATTGGTAGAATAGACTTTATGAGCTACATGGACATCAATGTGCAAGAATTACCAAGTCTCTCAGATGGCTTGGCTCACAGACAAGAATCTTACCTACTTTTGATGGCTTGATAGACCCAGAAGATTTTATTGTACAATTCTCAGAGCAAGTACCAGATTCATAGAAAATGGAGACTCTAGATTTAGTATTCAAAGCCACAGCTGCCAGATGGTGGAATGGTCATAGAAAGTATATTCATAGTTGGGGAGCTTGTCAGGAGTTCCTTCGCCTGAGATTCATGTATCAACCTCAGGATTTATGAAGCAGATTTAATGGTAAGACTAGCCCTCAGGAAAATTTGGAGTAGTGCTACGAAGCATGGAAGCATGTACCTTGTGAAGAATGGGTACATAGGTTTGTACACACTCTGGAGCCTGTAGCAAAAAAATGGTACACAGAGGTGGAGCTTCGCCATGGTACTGTAAGTTGGGATAGTCTTATTGATAGTTTTGTGCTCACATTTTCTATTAATGAGGTTTTCCCTGCTTTGGATGCAGCTATTAGATTGATCCATACTAAGGTGTTTGATGATAAAGAAATGGACGAGTACCAACTTGATTGGAAGGAACAAGAAGCTAATGCAGTAGAATGCTATAACCTCGCCATTGATGAAGATGATGACCCTCACAACATTAATATTCCTGAGTCAGAAGGACATTGTGAAGTACATGGACCAGTAGTCGAATCATCTGAAGTGACTCAGCCATTGAAGACAAGGAAAGTAAACATTGGATCAGAAGAAATTCCTAAGTACGCTACCATTGGAGATTATTGGGACGAAGAAATGGTAAGCAAAGTGACTGAACTTCTGCATGAGTATGAGGACTTATTTTCGACAAAGTTCTCAGAAATAAAACGTATCCTTGGTGATATCAGAGTGATAAAAATCCCTTTGAAAGTCGATGCAAATCCTGTGAAGCAGCGCCTTAATAGGCTAAACCCTAAGTATAAATAAAAAGTTAGGATGGAGATCGAAAAGATGCTCACTGCAGGAATCATTGAGGCTGTCGAATAAATTTTGTCGTGGTGTCACGATGTGTCGAAGGCCTGTATTGTGCCGAAGACCCTTACTGTGGTGCAGCCAAAGTTACTAGTTGTGTCGAAGAACAAAGGTGTGTCAGAGCTTAAAATGCGACCATTGGAAAAAATCAGATTTGGCGGCGACAGTACGTTAACTGTATTAACTTCCTATAATAATGAGATTTTGGGAAATCTAGCACCGTTTGGACAAGATCTCTGTTAGATTTGGTGTCTTCAATGCACAGTTATGGCAGATTTGGTCAATGGTATCTATAAGAAGACACCCAGACCTGTGAATTTCGCATTACGCATTTTCTTTAGTTTTACAGTTCAATCCATGTCAGCTGATCGCGAACTTCAAGAATTGTTGAGAGAATTTGAACAAAGGGGTCTGCAAAACCTTATGAGAAACCCACCTACAACTGCACCTCGCGAAGAGATGCCCCCAGCACTGAATCAACCAATGCAGACATGATCAACCAGAAAGAAATTTAAGCCAAAATTTCTCTCTAAGTGGAACGAAGACAAGCACAAGCTATCAGGAAAGACACCAGAGGATCCCAAGATGAACCCTTCTGGTTCAGCAGAGCTCCCACCTGAACGTTTTGAAGGCTTCGTTGAGGATTAGAATGTTGCATCGCAGCATCCACCATATCTTCTGCCTATTCGACCAGGATTTCAGCCACCTCGACGGACAGCCAAGTTCACATTACGCATCCCTAAGCTGCCACAGGGTGTGCAGTTGGTCGGAACAATGATAGGAAAAATAGACCGGCTTAAGTATGTAGACCATGATATGAATGATCGTGGGAAATTCCCGTAGTTCACACCTGGGAAATACCTACACGCGATTCATTATCTAGAGACTAGAGCAACATTGCTTGAAGTGAAACAGTGGGCTGCTGTCTTGGAGCAAGCTGGCCTATTGAAAATGCTAAATGTCCCCCACTTTGGTCGCAGCACACAAGTGAGCGTGGTGGTCAAACAACTATTAGAATTGGTGCATGATGGGTACCTATGGATAGGAAGCCAGAAAATAACCATTGGTGGTGAGCTCATTCATAGGATCACATGCTTACCGAAGGAAGGGCTTGATCCGGGGATTGAATTTGTTTCAAAACATGATGATACAAAGCTGGCACAGCACATGAAGGATCGCTTTGGCCTGACAAAAGGAAATCGAGGGTATCAAACCTTGAAAATTCGACACCAAAACATTCGCTTCGCCGCAGAGCTCTTAGCATGCAAGCTAATGCAAAAGTGCATACCAAATGAAGTATTTGCCCCGATTGTCAGTATTGCTGTGAACTGTGCCGAAGGGTACAATTACAAATGGGTAGAGTACATTGCTAAGGAATTCTTCGAAGATGTCCATGATGTGCAGGAGAAAGGTAGACCTTTCCATTACTCATGGTTGATAGTGCTTATTGCACTGGTAGGATGGAGAGAACCTACTGAGGAGCAGTTTGTTGATGTGCCTCCATAGATTCCTGGCACATCAAGGTATGCATCTCTTTGGGTGTTGCAGGATAAAGCCTTACAGCAGATGACAAACTACGTATTCACCTTCTATGCCCTGAATATTTCATATGAGATCCTGAAGACACTGCGGCTCAGTAATAAGCTATTTTCTCAGTATGCGGGAGTGGCCAACTTCAAGGTTGACATGCACAATGTCTTCATCCAGGCCCCTCGCAGATGATAAACATGCATGCTGGAATTTGCAATACATGGTAAACAAGGAAGACATCCTCGCAGTAGTTCAGCAGTGACCAGCTGAATGGATGAAGGACATAGGGATAAAGCCCAACATACTAGTCCCTCCAATGATAGATGTGGGCGCAGGTCCTAGTTAGACGCAGTGGCATGACCCACTCAAAGAGAGCAAAGAACAAAGTGAGTCACAGGAGAGCGAAGGCGACCAGGGTGGAGATGATGGAGGTGATAAAGAAGAAGAAGAATCAGTCAAAACCATCTCAGACCCCAACCGACCAGATAAGCGCAAGTCACCAGAGGCAAAGGAAGTGACTAAACCTTAGCCCAGAAAGAAAGCGAAGGCGTCAAAGGGGAAGAATATCATCGAAGAGCCCGCTTTGATAGTTGAAGAGCTTGATTAGGCTCTGGCAAAGTCCATAGAAGTATTATCCCACAAGTGGGCAGAGTTTGCAGCTATGCACCTTGATGCGCTTATTGGCATAGCACAGTGAGTTACAGAACTAAAGGAGTTAGCAGAAAAATCAGCGACTAGCATTGTAGCAAACAGTACCCCAGTAAGTGCGCAGCTAGATACAAGGCAATGGCTAGCCAGAGATAACAGAGGACAAGTGCCAAGTGCAGCCCTCATCATAACTGATGCAACATCTCGCTCGCAGATGAGCATGACAGTTGGGATAGATTACACCAAGTTGTCTATGGCGGAGCTGCATCTTTGTCAATTGGAAATCATGAAGGAGATTCAAGAATGAGATAGCCACTCACAAATGCAGTTATAGAATACCATGAAGTAGAGTGACAACCTCGCAGCGCAGTTGGAAGAAGCTGAGCAGAAGAAGAGGGAAGCAGAAAGCAAGTAGGTTGCACTAGCGCGAGTGTTGGATGAGGTGTGTGAGAGTCTCCCTGACTTCGACGTGCAGGATGAAGAAGAACCAGAAAAAACAATAGTCAAGCTGAAAGACTATACACAATAGTCTCGAAGCCAGGTCGAGAAAATGAAAGCAAAACATGAGGCTCAGATTGCAGAGCTTCAACTTCGCATCATTCCTGAAATTCCACCAGAAGTCAGGTAACAGCGTCGCAGAGACATTTAGGCCTCAGCAATGAAGATCTCAGATCTTGTGAGCAGTGCAGCAAAGCTGCTAGATGACAGCGTCGAGGCCTGGGAAAACTTGCAAGACAACTCGAAGGTAGAAAAGGTACAAGAAACCATCAAGCAACGACAGACAGAGCTGGATGTAGTCAAAGAAAAAATCAAGACATTGCCTCCTATGCAAAAGCTGATTAAGGTAAAATAGAGCAATGAGCTCTAGCAAGAAATTGAGGCATGCAGAAGAAAAGAGACACTGTTGGTGAACTCTGTGCATCCCCTTATTAATGAGGCCTTGGAGTTGAGCACTGCTGTGGAAAACCAGATCAAATTCTTAAAGGAGTATGATGCGTTTTCACATCAAAAGGCCAGCGAAGCATCTGCAGCAGCATTACAGGAGATAATGGAGAAGGAGCAAGTAGCCGAAGACATCATGCACAACCTCAACAAGTAGTTTACTATCTTCGCCAACAAGATTCTCCCTCCAAAAAAGTAGCAGAGTGTCCCAGGACGGGACACTGGTGAGTCTTAGGGGCCTGTTGGGGTTCGGACCTTGAAGGTCCTTAGTTTTGGCAACTCCATGGTTTTGGTACGAAGCTTGTAAGTGGAGTTGCAGCACAAAATAGTCTTAGGGGTTTCGGGGTTGAGTCGAAGCCCCTCTTTTTGTAAATGACCCATGGCTTAAGCCCATGGTATTGTAATAGTGCACTTGTATAAATAGGCACTTATGTAAAGGAGTCAGGTTAGGTATTTTTATGATGATAATTTGATGCGAAGAAGCTAAGACCTATTTTACAGTTTTAAGGTTAAGTCCCAGCTGAGTGTGTGGACAACCTCTGTAGCTGAGTGCACATAGGATTTTTGTAAGAAGGTCAAGTCCCAACTGAGTGTGTGGATGACCTCTGTAGCTAAGTACATAGATGGTTTTTTTAAGAAGGTCAAGTCCCAGCTAAGTGCGTGGATGACCTCTGCAGCTGAGTGCGCAGAGGGTTTTGGAAGAAAGGTTCTACAGCTAAGTGCATAGATTTGGGTGATTGAAGGGATCTGCAGCTGAGTGCACAGATCAGAACTGTGGTTTTGTAAAGAGTTGAATATAAACGCAGTTCTGTGGACGTAGCCCCTACATTGGGGGTGAACCACGTATATATTGTATTGTGGTGGTTCTTGTTGTGTTGTTTCTGTTATGTTTTATGCATTTGATAAGTAGATAAGTGATAAAGTAAGATAAACTGTTAAGTACTAACTTCGTCGTGAATTCCTAGTTAAGGGTTAAGCAAGAAACTATCATTTTATCTAAAATGTGAAGCTATTTAAGTGAATGTCAAAGCTATGTATTGTATGATTATTATTTGTTAAGACTAAAGGCACAGTAATATCCCTCTTGCGCCTCCAGAAACCTAATTCTGTGGCACCCCATAGCTGTTTCGGGTGAGATTGCAACCTGTTCGCAGGTTGTTACCGAAAGGGCCAACACTGTGGGTCTCTTTGTTGGTGCGAAGATAAAAGTATAGAACCTAGGTCTTCCCTAAGCCCCAACGAAAAAAAATGGCCAATATGATTGAGAGCATGCTTTTTGGAGGTTGACAGGAAACTAGAAAGTCATCTGAAGGCTAACTAGGCAATGTGAGATTTTCATGTGCAACAGAATGCCCCCCAAAGTATGAAGATAGAAGGAAGTGATAGGTGAAATACTTTTCAAGTTTTTCTTTTGATACAAAGGCAAAGATAGATAGACTTATAGAGGACTAGTTACTTACTTTATCCAATTAAATCATAGCTACAGACTAATACACTGCATATCTATGATGACAACTATGTCATGGCTACAAATAATACACTGTAGATCCATGATTGAATACTGTAAGAGATAGGTCATAGCTATGACATATACAAAGTAGATCTATGCCTCTCAATTTAAGATATAGAACATAGCCACCGAACATACAATGTGGATTCGTGTCATGACTCTAAATGATCTCCAAATGTAACCTGAGCATAGGCGATGATGATGAGAAATCCTAATCACTCAGGGTCTTCATCCCGATCTCCAGAAAATACGAATATAACCATGGGATTACAATGTCTTGAAGTCGAACATGGTAGAAACCACTTGATTAGCAGTCATTGATGTCAACTGTTAACAAGTGCGAGGGAAATCACTATTGATGTCAATGATTCCCAAGGTATCTTAGTACATATCATCAAATGTGAATAAAGGATTTGAAGTCAAAAATCCAATGAGATATTTCAATCAAGAGCCAACGATGTAAACTCATGTTGAAAGTGAGGTAACCTGCTATTGAGTCATGTAGGCCCAAGGTATTGTCTAGGTTTCTAGGTCTAATCCATGGATAATGATCTGAAGTCGACACGAATAGACTCCATCACAGGAGGGCCATAATGATTCACACATCAGTGACATGAAAGTGAGAATAAAATTTGATTTGGAATGATAGGATTGACTCAGACATGACTTAATGTTTAAGGACAAGTGAATTTACTGACGAATTATGTTTCTAGGAGAGGTAACCTTTGAACAATTGGGTAGCACAACACATGACTTGGCAGTATTGACTTACGAGAATAGAACCAGGTGTAATGTAAGGAATATGACAAAGAATTTTGAATTGACTCAAAGGAGTCAGGTGACTCACAAAAATGAATTGACTCGAAGACAAAGTGTTTAGATATGCAAATACATATAGGTGCCATGTTCAAAGGTGGACTGTAGAGTAATCCCATATAAATAGATGAAAACCATTCCCCTTTCCTTTAATTTTCCCACCTTGAAAGGTGAGTGCCTCTTTTCATTTTTACGAGTCCAAAGAGGGTAACAAACACTCGTTGAAGCTCATCAGGTGATGAGTCCATTCTCATATTTTTCATGAACCTGAGAAAGGATGGGTTCGTTCTTGAAATAGGGTCTTACATCGTGTTTTTTATGAGTTTGATGCAAGAAAAAACATTTTTTGTTTCATGTTTAGAGAGTCTGAAATGACCAAGAAGACTCCAAACAGGGTCCTTTTTTGTAAATAAGACCAGTTGGTCCTAAAAAGAGATAACCTACCCCCAACTAGTCGACCGTTCTGAATCTTTTACAAGCATGAACGAAACAAGTTCTCTTGGCAATCTTTTTGTGTTTTGAGGAGACTGAAAAGAGCTTAAATATAACTCCCAGACTAGGTTCCTTTTTCATAATCCATTTTTTATGAGTCTGAAAAAAGAAAAAAAGTATACTCGACACCTTTCTACTAGATTTTTAATGATCATGTAAAAAGTGTAAACGACGCTCA
The DNA here is from genome assembly GCA_001517045.1 of Pseudotsuga menziesii. Taxonomy (NCBI): domain Eukaryota; kingdom Viridiplantae; phylum Streptophyta; class Pinopsida; order Pinales; family Pinaceae; genus Pseudotsuga; species Pseudotsuga menziesii. The sequence goes on along the minus strand of LPNX010672192.1, from coordinate 279,948 downwards.
GTACTTTTTCAGTTCAGCTGTAAGCTAGAAAAAGACCAAAATAGCTTGAAACATAACCATAACCCCTCATTTACCTGAAAAAACTCAAAAAATGCTATCAAAAGTCATTTTCTCAAAATTATATAAAGTAAAAATAAAAATCCACTTTTGACAAAATGATTTGGACTCTAGAATAAAATAAGTTATAATATAACTTTGAAAATGTCAAAACACTCTATAAATAGAAGGGTAGGTAATTTTATTATACCACTTATTCTTTTACCATTAGGTGAGTTTTGGAAGGTATCTTTGGTAGTAAGTGTTCCTCTGGTGATTTGGCGAGGGAATTCCACTTCTTTATTACTTCTCAATCCATAGAAAAGGTAGACACTTGGTCTTCTTCTCTTTTCATGTTCGACAGTTTTCTATTTCTTCTTTTGCATTGTTAAGATGAAAGTTCCCTAAATATTTTTAAATGGTTTAAAATACAAAGCATAGGGAAGATTCTCTTTGCAAAGGCAACATAGGGCATTTCCTACCTCCACAAAAGTTGTAATGCTTAGAATAAGAGGCAAAAAAAATTTCTTTTGGGGGTTTTTAGTTGTCGTTTTTCGTCCCTTGCACCAAAGGCAAGAGCATCGTGGTGTTCTATGCACAAAGGATAGAAGCACCGACCAGGAAGAAAAGGGAAGAAAACAAACCCCAACTAACCTTTAAATGCAATTTTCATATCTCTTCCCTTACCATGCAATTCATAATGCCATTTATTTTTATTACTTGTGGCCATGATGTCGTATCTGATCCCAATATGGGTATTTAGTAGGTGCACCATGGTGATATGGAAATAAAAGGAGCATGAAGTCCTAGAAAAGCAAGACACAAATGATCTAGCTACCATTGTTGCTCTATGGAACTGCGGGCTTCTCAAATATTTCTGGATTCCAGGGATGAAATCAAATGTTCGCCTTCTAGAGTACATTATTTACATGTGGGATCCTAATCAGGAGCATTTTGTGGTAGGGGTCCACATCCCACCTATAGAGATCAAGGATATTTATTTCCTCACCAGTTTGTCTATGCGGGGAAGCCCCATAGTTCTGACGAGAGCACGAAAGGGAGAAGGCTCTTTGGATGATATCATTGATCAGCATTGCTCATTGGGTAAAGAGTCCCAGTCGAACAAGCTAGTGATCAAATCTCTAGTGGATCTCCCCCTGAAGATAGTAGTATACACCATCAGTAGAGTGGTGGGCACTAGGGCTACCCACCTTACTGGTAGATCTCATATGTTATATGCCTTACATTGTATGGAACCTACTGTGTTCACCTGGTGTGAGGGCATGCTGGCTTGTCTGAAGAGTCAACTCAACAAATGCAAAAGAGGGAATTTGAAGCAGTTTGGCTACGGAGCAATGGTGGTGTCTTTCATATTACAGCAGGTTCCTTATATGAGTCAACAGGTGACCATCACTAGACTAGATCTTGAGGATTCGAGGATGCTTGCATGGGTGACAACCATGCCCCACCTCGGAGGTGGAGGACCCAAAGTCACTTACAGTTCTAGGTTCTTTCGCTAGTTGAGGAACCAACTACTAATGGTAGAGGATTATTCCTATGAAGGGGAAGACTTCTGTAATGACCCAAATTTGGCTTTACCTGAGGGGGAAGTGTGGGACGATCAAGTTAAAAAGACACTATCCACTCATGTTTTTTAAATTTTAAATTTATTTGATTTTTATTTTCATAGTATTGAGATACGAATTTTTTCATGCAGATATCGGATTTGTGCGCCCAGCCAGGATGTCGCCTATTGCTAGGAGAGCAGGTACCCAATATATGATGGAGTATCACTCCAAAGATAAGGAAGGGATTTGAGATATTGAGGAGAACCCGCAGTAGTTGACTGTGGGTATCCTCGATATGACCATTGATGAGGTTCCAAGGCATTATCAGTGCCATACCACATGTGTCTCCAGATGGTTTTCCAAACTACTTCGTAGAGTGGCCTAGGCCATTGCATGCTACCATGAGCACCAGGAGGATTAGTCCACCATGACTATCATTTTTTTGTATATGTACTACTGAAAGCTTCGAAGCTTTAGATTTTTCCCTATGTATTATGTATATCCTAAACTTTTTACAGTCCTGGACGGGCACTGAAATCTAGGGATGCTTCAACCCACAATTTTGTATCTCAATGCTACGATATATATATATATATATATATGAAATACTTTTATATTTACAGTTGTGTGTGGAAAAAGTGATGTGTGGAATGACTTATCTACTTATGAATTTACACATGTTTTTTATTTTTCCAATGGATTTTTGTTTTTAAGTATGAGCAACATGCCAATCTAAGACATAGTTAGCTAGGGAATTTTCCACAACTAAGGAGCATCTTGTCCAACAAATGGTGAGAAATTGTTATAATACCATTGCTAAAGTGAGGCTCCAAGTTCAGGAAGTTTCCCAGTAATTTGTCGATTTTAAGGATAAGACTGTCGCATACACATTGTCAACTTGACGTGGCTTGAGGGTGAGCCATAAAACTATGTTGGGGGCCTGTTCACAAGGGGTTGGGGTGAGTGAGTTGCGCAGCATCATGGAAGCTGTGCAAGCTCATGCAGCACCGCGCAAGGGATGTTTAGCGCAATAAGTGGAGAAGTAGCTTCTTTTTGAATATTTTATATATATGTGGACCTAATTTTGTTGTAATAGGTTAGTAGTGGTTAGAAATTAGTTAATAGTGGACTCTTGAGGCAAAGGCGTAAGCCTATTTATAGATCCATTTTTGTAATGATAAAGAGACAGGAAGTTGGCATTGTAATTGTTGCTTTCAGTACCAGGGATTGCTCTATCATCGTTGTGATTTTTCCTAGATCTCTTTTGATGAACTCTTCGGTTTTGGAGAAGGATGATGTAATGTGGTATGTTTGTACAAGGTCAATATAAGACATGGTTCAATATCTATCTAAGTTATATTATGATGCAGTATTACTACTTTTTGTTATGATGATATAGTACGATATATGTAGATCTGTGTGATGCTATGATTCTGCTTCTGATACAATGATGTGATTTAGTTTCTCCTTGCTCTGTTAATGTGATCTATTAAATATCTGCGATTGTTGAATGTGGTATGATGTTTCATTATTAATGTTGTGATAAGATAGGGTGATCACATAAGTCATGGTTTTCTCTAGTTGGATCCCCATGTCCTCCTCCCCCATTGTCAGAAAATCAGTTCTGACAGCTCTCCCTTGAAAGCCTCAAGTGAGACCTCGTCTGCTTCACAGACATTGCTGATCAGGGTAAAACCTGTTCAAGCTGGTGCTTACGGAGATTGCGTTGCAAAGCATCGATAGAGTGGAAACCCTTGTCGACAACGCTTTGTTGGTGGATCACACCAACAAGAAGTACCCCGCACGTAGGATTTTTTGGGTAGTAGCCAATCCAGAAAGATGATCGCCACAAGCTCCAGCATGGAAATCATTAAGGATGATCTCAGCCTCTTCATGTGTAAGGAAATGGCATAGGATAGAATCAACACCATAGTGGTATATGGTATCATTCAAGATAAGGTAACTTTTATCCTAGTGGCGAATATGACGACGTTCTTCTCAGCAAGCAGTAGGCTAGTCTCATAAGGTCTTGAGGTACAAAATGATGTCTCCATATCATGTATCTGTCATACTAATAAGAAATAGTGATTCATCGAGGAAGGAATCAGAGGGCTCTAGATTCTCAGTAGTATGGGGAAGGTCACATATAAGCTCCGGAAAGACAAGAGACTTCTTGGAAGTACTTTTGGTGAATTCTAGGTCAAACTCTTGGAGGATCATGATCCAATGTGAGTATTTTCCCCCAAGCACTTGATGTGTCAAAACTTAGTACATGGGGTTGGAATCTGTGTAAACAATAGTGGTGCAGAGAAAAATATAATGACAAAACTTCTGGATAGCAATGACTATGGCCAGGGCAAGTTTCTCCACATGTGAGTATCAAGTTTCAGAATCCAACAGACTCTTACTTGCGTAATAAATCACATGTTGTTGGTTTTGTTCATCTGTTTGAATGAGTACCATGCCTATCGTAGACAAGGATGCAACCATGTACAAGGAATAATCCTTGGCATAATTCGGTGGTTGCAACACAAGTGCATGGTTAAGTGCATGTTTAATATTATCAAATGCGTGCTGCGCGAAATCATCCCAAATGAAAGGGGTATCTTTCTTGACCAACCTCATGAAACCATGTGTCCTTTCTGCATAATTGCAGATGAAATAGTGTAGAAATTTTTCCTTCCCTTGCAAACTTTGGATTTTAGTAACATTGGTGGAAGCAAGTAAGGCCAAGATAGCTTCAATTTTCAAAGGATCGATACAGATGCCATCTTTTGAAACAATTAAACCAAGGAGCCGACCAGCTTCGACATAAAAAACACATTTATGGTGGTTTAGATGAATATTAAAATGACGACATCAAAGAAACACAACTCTTAGATGATTGACATGAATATCCCGCTACTTAGAATAGGCAGGCAGGTCATCTAGATAGGATTCCACAACATGTTTAATGTCATGAAAAGCATATGACATGGCACGTTGGAATGTCATACCAGCATTTTTTAAACCAAAAGGTAGTTTACAATAAGCAAAATTCCCCCATGGGAAAATGAATGTCATATTGTGTTGATCTGATGGGAGGATCTCGATCTAATTATAGCAAAAAAAGCCATCCGTAAAGGAGAAAATAATGCTTCTGGCATAGTTATCAATTATTTGATCGATATAGGGAGTGGCATACGGACTTGGCATTAGGATAAGTTTTGATTTCATGGAAAATTATAGAGGTATCAATCCAAGGAAATTCTTCATATGTCCATGGGAAGACATCTCAAAATTCTTTGGAAAGATTCATGTATGTTTGGATTTCTTCAGGGGGAGAGTTATGTCCTATGGAAATGTTCTCGGAAACACTTGGTTTCATGGATATGTCAATGGGTATAGTCTTGGTAATGTTTCATACATTCTCTTCAGAATCGACACTACGTGTGAGGATTGAAGACTGAGGGTTGAGGACTATATCGGATGAAACCGCAGAGGCAAAGTGGTTTTCTACCATATGGAAAGGGGGAAGGAAACAAGATCTGTGGTGATAATATTCCCAAGGAATCTCATATAATGACATAACTTCCATAATAGACTCATCCATAATATGTGTGAGTGAAAGATAATATAGAGATGGGGAGGGGTGTTCAAGCCAATATGGCATGTGATAATAGTCTAAGGCCAACAAGAAATGGTCACTGATGGTGGGATCACTAGTAGCTTAGATTGCATTGTACATCTCTTCGGAAGGGGAAAAGGATGAGGATTCATCAGCAATTGCTTTTCCTTTGTCTGTATGAGAGCTAAAACTCATATTAATGGATGCAATTCACAAAGCAAGAGGAGGGTTAGATGAAGGAAAGACTCCCATAAGTGAAGAATCTTTGATGAGACCTACTACAATGTCTTTATATTGTGGGGTGTTTAAGAGTGGAACGTTGTTTGCATCATTTGTAATGGCACTAGGTGTGATGAAATCTAACTGGTCAACAGTAACAATCTTTCCTTGGAATGGGAACTCAACGATCTGAAAAATGCTTAATGCTACAGCTTGCACAACATAAAACCAGTTACGACCTAGTAGTAAGTTTTAAGCCAAAGGAGCATCAATGAATTCGATATGAATGGAGACTGACTTTCCCCCAAGTTCAACATGGATGGAAGGTAGTAATCGATAGGGTTGAAAGCCATGACCATAAAAATCCTTAAGAGTGGTAGGTGAACGGTTGATTTCTGGAGATCCAATGGCTCTCCAACAGGATAAAGACATGACAATTGTAGAGGCACCTTCGTCCAAAATGATATGATGGATAGTCTTCCCAACAATCTTTGTAGTGATATGGAAAGCTAATTGATGTGAAAGTCTCGTCTTGAAATCATCCAGTTTGAAAGTGATGATATTACTATTCTTGAGATCCATAGCTCCAAGGGAAAAAAGCAAACTTTTCCATTGATTTGGGTAGGTTTGGAGTACCTCTAAAGCTGACATAGCATAGGGTGCCTAGGCCAAATATTAAACAATATTATAATGTTGGGTGGCACGAGCATTAGGATTGATTTTGGACTTACGTAGAGTTCTCTTTGGTGGATGGAAAATTGCTTTAGATATAGGTTTTTCAATATGAAGACCATTATTAGTAGGAGGTGTGGAAGTTGAGGGTTTTTTAGATGGAATATCATCAGGTTTATTTTCCGAAGGAGGGTCATAACTATGTTCTCTTGTATTTAAGTTCACCGTTTCACTAGACATCATATGAACTTCATTAGTGGATAAAGAATTTTTGTTCAAGGACTTATGATCGATTAAATCTTGTTGGTAAGGGAAAGGATATTGTAAGACAGCTGGGGTGGGTGAAGCTTTCAAAAACTTACTAACTTCCTCATGACAAGGAAATTATTTTGTAAAATGATCACCTCCATAGATTAAACAAGGATAATTCACCTTTCTCTTTCCTTTTGAATCATTATCCATACTCTGTGTTTTATTTCCTTCCTATTGGTTGTTAGGTTTTTTAGATTTGTTTTTCCCTTTTTTCTTCCTTCCTGAAGATTTAATGGATTGAATCGCATTTACTTTAGTGGAAGCAACATGAGAGGATGCAATTTTGGAAGGTGGTGCTTGTTGATTAGATGGAGTGGCAGTTTGTTTCTTAGAATATTTAGCCACTAGTTGTGTCTGAACTTAACCAAGTATGCCATGAGCAGGTTGTTCAATTGTAGGTCTAGATGGATCAGTCGTAGGTCGAGTAGCATGTGGAATCAGGTTATATAAAGTACCTAACTAGGAATAAACCAATTCTAGGTATTGTGCATAACTAATAGATTTCTCCTTAGTCACAGCACCTTCCATGGCGACATATCTAGCAAGAGATGGTAGTAAATACTTTGTAAACCAATCAGATAACAACTGATCAGGAAAAGGGCCTTAATCAACCTTTGTCTTCTTCTCCATTCATGAATATGATCAGAGATATGAGTAGATTTGGTTTGGAATTTTGAGGTTAAAAGGTCTATACCTGTTTCATATCAAATTGGTAGTTGAAAGTGCATCAAAAAGGCCATTTCTAGGGTGTTAAAATCCCAAAAAGAGTGTTGTGGTAACTCAATGTACCACTTTGCGGCAATACCAATGAGGGTTATTTGAAAAAGGCATAGACAGATTGAACCATCCATCAAAGAATTTAATGAACACCACAAGTGAAATGTCATCACATGGTTTTTTGGTTCTTCACCGGGCTTACCATCAAAATTAGGTATATCGGAAGGAAAATTTACAGGAATGGCGGGCCAAGAGGGGTCATGATGAATTGGGTCATTTATCAATCTTGACAAGTCTGGAAAATTGAAAGTGGCCAAAAATGGTAGTTGTTGATTTGGTTGAGTATACTGGTAATACTGATAGGGCATTTTCTGACCAGTAGGACCATATGTGGATTAATAGATGGGTATAGATGATTCCCCCAAAGCTTGTTGAAAAGGTTGTTGGTTTCCATAGTTTCCATGGGGAGGTGGGACCCCCTAGGGAGGGGGTCCTCTGAAAGGTGGTGGTGGTGGTGGTGTTCCTCCTCCTCTATGTGGTGGTGGTTTTCCTCCTCTTCCAGGTGGTGGTGGGGGTCCTCCCGCCAGGTGGTGGTGGTGGTCCTCCTCCTCTAGATGGTAGTGGTAGTCCTCCTCCTTGAGATGGTGGTGGGGTTCCTCCTCCACTAAGTGGTGGTGGTGATCCTCCTCCTCCAGATGGTGGTGGTTGTCCTCCTCCTCTATATGGTGGTGGTGGTCCTCCAAATGGGCCACCAGGTACTCCATGACCTCCAAGTCCTCTAGGTCCTCGTGGTTGTCCTCCGGGGGGAGGTCCACCATATCCTCCAGTAGTATTAACAAAATTCCCTACATATGATGGGATTTTTGACCAATTTGGTTGTCCCCAAGGTACAAAATCATTTCTGGGGTAACACATTCCAGGATAAATAGTCGTTGGTGATGGTTGTTGTTAAACTTGATTAACCATAGGCTATTGAGTTCCTCGATAAGTATATCCCCAAGAAGCCATATTGTTGATAGGCTGTGGCCCAAAGAGTTGGCATGTACTCGATCGGGGGGAACAACATGTCTTGATTTGAGGATTTCCCCCCAACCATGACAGGTATGGAAGGTAAAGTAATGGGTCCAGGATCTGACACTATAGGGTTGTGGTTTACACCTGGATTACCTTGAAATGGAATTTATTCAATAGGTCCTAAAACTTTAGCTAGTGAATGATATCCTTTAGGCTATGGATTATGAGAAGTCTCACCATAAGTTGGGTGGCCATTAGAAGAAGGTTTAATTTCATCTTCAGGCCAAGGGTCTGTATTACAAGGTAATCATGCCGATAAAGTTTCATGACAGGACATAGGTGGGGGAATGATTCTTTCAACTCTCTCTGAAAATTTGCGAGCTCGATCAAGAGATGCATTGATTCTTCTTTGTTCCTCTTCTCCCAAAGGAGGGTTCCCTGGTGAAGGTCTAATAACCCCAAATTTAGCAATAGCTTGGCCCATAGAAGTCCTCCTAAAAGGAGCATCTGGACCATAATCTAGTAGGGTAGAAGTCTCACCATGGCCCTCCAATGGTGGATGTACAGAAACGTTGGTTGTAGGAGGAAATTGGACCAAAGGATTCACGTAAACAGTGAAATATTCTATGGTTTCACTAGCTAAGGTAGTTCCTATGGGAACATTAGAAGAAGCTGGTTTTTCCATGGTTACTCCTTCTTGTCCTTCCACGGTAGGAGGAGAGTCAGGAGATAAACCCTGCAATCTACAAGATGTTGGTTATGGAGCCTAATCTTCTAGATCTAGAGATATTATTCAGTTGTGTTTGTACCCCAAGTGTACTATACACTCATTCGCCCTACCTTGGGATGTATGTTGGCCAACATATTTGCGACCCATTGTATTGGTTTAACTGTATTACTTTCCCATGGTATTTCCCCTAGAAAAGAAAGAATTGTAACACAACTGTGTATGGTATTGTATTGTATTGGAAGAGAGACTATGAGAGCGTGAAGAGGAAGTGCAGCCGTTTTGCTACAGGGTGTATCCCTTCATCTTTCTGGACTATAATACAAGGACTGGCAATTTCTTTGTGGACGTAGCCCATATTTTGGGTGAACCACGTTATATTTGTGTCTCTCTGTAATGTTTTAATGTGTTTTGCATCTTGTTTATTGATTTAACTATATATCTGTTATTGCTCTGTGGTCCTCTTTTCTAATAATTGGTATCAGAGCCAAAAGGTCTATTTGTTTGGTAAACTCGCAGGAAAGAAGGGTTCTTGGTTCGAGTGGGAGAAATGGTGGAAGAAGGAAAGTTTAGGTTCGAGAAATTTAATGGCCAAAACTTCCAGTTATGGAAGATGCAAATGGAGGAATATCTTTACTAGAAGGATCTATACCTGCCATTGGGCAGAAAACCAAAACAGTCGACGGCTATGAAGGATGAAGAATGGGAGGTTCTTGATAGGAAGGCACTGGGGACAATATGGTTCTACCTGGCTTCTTTAGTGGCCTTCAATATTTCGAAAGAAAAAACAATAGAGGGTGTGATGAGTGCATTGAGTAAGATCTACGAAAAACCCTCGGCTTCGAACAAGGTATTTTTAATGAAGCGTTTATTTGGAAGGTGGATCTATTACTTACCATTTAAATGAGTTTAATACACTTACCATTCAGTTAAGTTCTATAAAAGTGAACTTTGATGATCAGGTTAGGGATCTTCTAATCTTGTGCTCATTGCCAGAAATCTGGAATAGCAAGGTCATGGCTGTAAGTAACTCTGTCCCTAGTTCAAACACTCTTAAGTTTGACGATGTTGTTGGTGTTATTCTTAGGAGGAAATGTGAAGAAAAAACACAAGTGAGACATCAGGTATTGTGTTTACCATGGAGAGCAGAGGGAGAAAAAATGAGAGAGGAAGGACCCTAGGAAATTGCAGCAAGTCTAAAAAGGGAAGATCCAAGTTTGGATTCAGAAAATAAGAGTGCTAGAACTATGGTAAGAAAGGACATCGAAAGAAAGACTAACGAGCACCAAAGGAGAAAGGTGAGAGGCAACAAGATACTACTCAGGAAGAAAATGTAGTAGGTGATGTGTTACAAGATGCTTTGATTGTTGCATTAGATAATACTAGCGATTACTAGGTAGTAGATTCAAGGGCTTCATGTCATGCTACACCCCATAGGAAATTCTTTCATGATTATGTTCAAGGTGATTTTGGACATGTTTTATCAGGGGATGATGAACCATGTAAAATTGTTGGAAAGCGTAAGGTACAGATTAAGTTAAATAATGGAAGTGAATGGCTGCTAAAGGATGTAAGGCACATTTCTGCTATGAAAACAAATCTGATCTCAATAGGGCAGTTGGGAGACAGCGGTTGTTTGTCTACATTTGGAGAAATGTGGTGGAAGGTCACTAAAGGATCACTGGTAATAGAAAAAGGAGATAGGGTAGGTACATTATATTTATGTCCTCATAATACTGATTATTCTATATCTATAGCTTCCATAGAAACAAGTACAGTTCTATGGCATCATAGGCTTGGCCACATGAGTGAGAAGCGGATGCATATTCCCCACTCAACGAAATTGCTTCTGAATCTAAAGCAGGTAAGTTTGGAATTCTATGAGAACTATGTTTCTGGAAAATAGAAGAGAGTTATATTTCTTAGGTTTGGGAAACAAAAGAAGAGTGAAAAGTTAGATCTTGTCCATACAGATGTATGGGGACTAGCTCAGGTACAATCTCTTGGTGCCTCTCATTATTATGTTACTTTTATTGATGATGCAACTAGAAAAACTTGGGTTTATTGCATTAGATAAAAATATGATGTGTTTGATACTTTTAAGAAGTGGAAATCTTTGGCTGAGAATGAGACAGGAAAAAGGTTGAAATGTCTCAGATATGATAATGGAGGTGAGTACTACAACAAGGAGTTTGACGATTACTGTTCACACAATGAGATTCATAGAGAGAATACAGTCCCTGGAACACCACAAGAAAATGGTGTGTTAGAAAGGATGAATAGAATGATTATGGAGCATGCAAGGTGTATGAGGTTGCATGCAGGGTTTCCCTTATAGTTTTGGGCTGATGCTGTAAACATTGTTGTTTATTTAATAAACAGAGGGCCTTCAAGCACTTTGGATGGTGGCATTCCAGAGGAGGCATGGACATGTAAATAGGTAAAATACTCATTTATGAGAACTTTTGGTTGTGAACCATTTGTCCATATTGATAAATATGATAGAACAAATCTTGAGGCTAAATCCAAGAAATGTACATTTATTGGATACGGGGATGATGATTTTGGTTATCGCTTATGGGATCTTAAAAATTGAAAAATAAATAGGAGTAGATATGTAGTATTCAATGAAAAGGTCATGTACAAAGATTAGTTGCAGGGAAATAAAGAAGAAAAGGAAAACACAGAGTACATAGTGCTTGATGAAATCAAAGAAAATGAAGTTCCAAAGGCACCAAAAAATCAAGAGTAGCAGTAAGTACCTGAAACATTTGCAGCTGTAAGATATTCTACTAGGTTAAGTAGACCCCCTAAACAATTCTCTCCTTCACTATATTATTATTGATAACTGATTATGGTGAACGAGAATGTTATGAGGAAGAAATGCAGGTAGAAACTAGAAAGAAGTGGGAGCAAGGCATGGATGAGGAGATGGAATCATTGGTAAGAAACCAGACTTGGGATCTTGTTAAGTTGCCTACAGAAAAAAGGGCATTGCAGAATAAATGGGTTTACAGGTTGAAGGAAGAAGATGGAGGCAAGAAGCGGTACAAGGCTAGACTTGTTGTAAAGGGGGTTGTACAAAATAAAGGTATAGACTTTGATGAAATATTTTCTCCTATTGTTAAAATGACTTCAATTATAACTATTTTAAGTCTAGTGGCTGTAGAATATTTGCATCTTGAATAGTTAGATGTAAAAACAACCTTTCTCCATGGGGATTTTGAGGAAGATATTTATATGCAGCAACCACATGGGTATGAGGTCAAAGGTAAGGAGAATTTGGTTTGCATGTTGAATAAGATCTTGTATGGCCTGAAGCAAGCTCCAAGGCAGTGGTAATTAAAATTTGATAAGTTTATGACAAAACAAGGTTATGATAGATGTCATTCTGACCATTTTTTTTATTTCAAGAGGCTAGATAATGAAAAATATATTATCTTGTTATTGTATGTGGATGAAATGCTTATTGCAGGGTCAAACATGCAGGATATAAATGTGCTAAAAAGAAAACTAGATAATTCATTTGCGATGAAGGATTTGGGTGCTGCAAAACAAATCCTTGGTATGAGAATAACAAGAGATGGGAAAAATTGAAAATTGATGTTGTCTCAAGGTGAGTACATCGAAAAGGTGTTGTAGAGGTTTAGAATGTAGAATGCAAAACTAGTCAATACACCTTTGGCCAGCCATTTCAAACTAAGCAAGGATATGCGTCCAGAGACACAGGAAGAGATAGATTACATGTCCAAGATTCCCTATTCATCAGCAGTTGGAAGCTTGATGTATGGCATGGTGTGCACAAGACCAAATATTGCACATGCAGTGGGAGTTGTGAGTAGGTATATGAATAATCTAGGTAAAGACCATTGGAAAGCGGTACAGTGGATTCTCATGTATGTGAGAGGTACCACTTCTCATGCATTATATTTAGGAGGTTCAGACATTATTCTACATGGATATGTTGATGCAGATATGGCTGGTGATAAAGACAGTAGGAGGAGCACCACATGGTATGTGTTTATTATGGGTTGAACAACAATAAGTTGGATTTCAAAACTACAGTAGGTTGTTGCACTTTCAACAATGAAAGTAGAGTATGTTGCTGCTACAAAGGCTAGTAAGGAGATTATTTGGTTGCAGAGGTTCATGGAAGAATTGGGTAAGAAGCAGGACAATAGTAGGTTGTATAGTGACAGCCAGAGTGCCATTCATCTTGCAAATAACTCAGCCTTTCATTCAAGGACTAAACATATACAACTCAAGTACAACTTAATAAGATCTATTCTAGATGAAGAACTGTTAAAACTGGAAAAGATACATACTAGCCAGAATCCTGCAGACATGTTGACAAAGGGAGTAGCCGGAGAGAAACTGAGTTCCTGCTCAGTTTTTGTTGGCCTTCAAGCATGAAGGTGAAAATAAGAAATTTTCCAAGTCCAAGTTCCAGAGCATATTCTGGCGAGTGCATTAGTGGTGGAGTTGTTATGATCAGTATCCAAGTGGTATATTATTGGTTATGGAGCCTAATCTTATAGATCCATATATATTATTCAGTTGTGTTTGTATCCCAGGTGTACTATACACTCATTCCCCCTGCCTTAGGATGTGTGTTGGCCAACAGTTTTGTGGACCCATGGTATTGGGTTAACTGTAGTATTTTCCCATGGCATTTACCCCATAAAAGAAAGCATTGTAACATGACTATGTATGGTATTGTATTATATTGGAAGAGAGACTATGAGAGTGTGAAGAGGAAGTGCAGTGGTTTTGCTGCAGGGTGTATCCCTTCATATTTCTGGACTGTAATACAAGGACTGACAATTTCTTTGTGGATGTAGCCCATCGTTTGGGTGAACCATGTTATATTTGTGTCTCTCTATAATGTTTTAATGTGTTTTTGATCTTGTTTATTGATTTAACTATATATCTGTTATTGCTCTGCGGTCCTGTTTTCTAACACGAGATTGATGTCTCGCAAGTTACTTAGCCATGGTGGTGACTGAATTTACCTAATATAGGTAAAAAAGGGAGTAAAAGAACACAAACAAAACCTACTCAGAGCTTAAGGTCACAAGCAGACTTAAGTGATAGGAGGAGTTCAGAATAGCCCGTCTCTCACCAAGATTGTCAAGTAGGTGCAACTTGTAATATACCTTAGGGGTACCTGCGTAGAATTCTCCCTGAATGCTTTTTTTGTTGTATTGATCCACACAAGATGAACAAATGGATTTTCTCAGATAGTTAGGGTATCCTAGTGGTTTCTGCCGATATACTCAAGGTTTGTGGGAGCTCAAATAGGTAGTAGTGTTGTCTAATGCACAACCGTACACAAGGGGCATTCCAATATGCAATCGAGTACATGAAGTACCTTTCTATATACCTCAAGGGTATGTGGGAGAACTGCGTGCATCCCAGGATGTAGTGCAGACAAATAACAATAGATCCTATGCTTAACGACACCCGAACACATCACTAACCTATCACTCAAATTTCTATACAGTTTTAGACCTAAAGCTACCGATAATTTTATCTGGACGATTAGGTGAATGTTTGTGGAATGTTATCTCCAATGATGCATGTTAATCTAAATGTAATGCACTTTTCAACTTTTATGAGAACTAACTAGGGAAAGGAAGGAACCTTTGCTTTTATTTTCAACAATATACCAATAGAAAGTTGTTTTCAACAATAGAACAAAATCCAAAGAGTCTTTCAAACACAAAAATTCTTTCACACAAGCATTCCAAAGTTTTTGAAAGAAAACTAAGCCTCTAACGTGCATGAAAACTAACTTTGCTACAATGTCAAAAAGACTAATCTTTCCGAAACACACATACAAATGAAAAAACACAAAACCTTCACAAGCATAAACAAGAGGAAAGTAAGATGATTGTTTTTGTATTTTTCTAGAAAATATGAGGCACATAAAGCAGTCTTTTCAAAGTAAACTAATCTTCTAGGAAGAGGCTCTAAGTTCTCTTTTCAAAAATAACATTTTTCAGATACTTTAATAAAATTGAAAACTAAAGTATATTTTCGATTTTGTTTATGACAATGAAAAAAGTAAAAAAATTTGGATCTGAGCTCAAAATAGAGAATCCGAAAAAAAAAACCAATAAACAGATAGCAAGAAATCAAGCAAGAAAAACCACACTAAAGAAAATTTTAGAGAAAAAGGACAGTTTTCAAATTTTTTGGTAAAATTTTCCAAACATATAGTTCAGAGGACCTACCTTGACACGTTAAGAGGGACTGCACTAGAGCGTTCAAGGGTGTTGTAGTGCTCCTAGCCTCTTGCGAAAAGACATCGTTGATGCTCTGTCAACCACACAAAAGGGCACCGATGGCGCTATTACCAAAAGGAGCGAAGGTGTTGTGGGACTGATTGATGCTCTGTTAGCCAAGGTAAAAAGTGTTGTCTAACAGTGTACTGAAAAATCTAAGATCCTGTAGGAGAAACCAAAAAGGCTGAGCAAATTGAAAGGAGCATAAAAATCACTCAAAACAGAGGCAAAAGATCAAAATCATAAGACATATGACTTACCTTACAACTGAAACAATTGAAACAAGAGATAAAAACATTCATAGATGGGATGGTTATCAACATGTGTAGATCTAACCAAATCTACAGTAGATCAGACTGGATATTCCCCAGATCTAACTCTACACAATACTATCACCAATGGAGTCTCCAGTTTTGTTATCAGGAATTCTCACCCAGTGCTGACACTACTTGTTCCTCTACAATGCAAAACACAACTATAGAACAAAAAGACACAGCAACATATCCTTCCCTTGAATAGTCAAATTAATTAACATAACACATCATATACCTCAACCATAGATCTGTTTATCTTCTCTCCAAAAAGTCCTTGAGATGATTCAATACCTGCAAGACGGATCACAAGAAAAACAAAAAGATGAGAGCATCATGATAATCAACTATCCATATTGGTGATCAAGGAGTCCAATAATATTTAATCACAAACACAATAATCAAATATAGGAAAGGGAAATGTTTTTGAATTAATATATGGATGAGAAGAAGTACAACCAAAAGCCTTGATGTTGATATCTTCTGTCTCAACAAGAATGTCTACAAACTCCTATGAATACCTCTCTAGCTACAAGCTACCTCTACTTTGCCTCTATTCATACTTCAAACTAGAATCATAAGGATGTTTTTTCTGCCCTCCCCCAATCTCTTCATGGAGGCTTCATTTATAGGCCAAGAACCCATAGGATGAATTGAAAAAAGGATAGAATTAGATCCCTATAGGTGAGGGAGGTGACTGCCACCTCTCCCAGACATACAGGAACTAATTCCATGAAGGATTCCATACAGAAGCTTCTATAAGCTTCTTTTTCTCCCTTTCAAGTGACCATCAACGCTTTTTGCTAAACTCGATAGAGCATTGATCTAGGATTTTTTCCACTATAAAGGGATAGCGATGCTTTTTGCTCAACTGCTGGAGGCATCGATGACGCTCTATGGGAAATGCAAAAGAGCGTCGTCCCTTCTAGGTTAGGGAAAAAATGGTGAAGATGATACAAATCAAGCTTTTTTGGAGGTTGACAAGCAACTAGAAAGTCGTCTGAAGGATGACTAGGCAATGTGAGATTTTCATGTGCAACAATGCATGACCCGTTTCCAACAACATTCACTGATGAGGTACTTGAAGGAGTAGGTAGTAAGGAAATGTACTCCTTTACATATGGGTTTTCAGGTTATCACCAAATCAGAATCGCCAAGGAGGACTGACATAAAAAAACATTCATCACTAAATGGGGATGTTTTCAATATATACAGTGATGCCTTTGTGTTGAAGAATTCCCCTCCGGTATTCTCTCGGGTCGTCGTTGTTGTTTTTAAGGATTTCATTCAACAGTTCTTATAGGTGTACATGGATGATTGGACAGTGTACGGTCTAATCAAGGATAATTTTTCCAACCTTCAACTGATGCTGTAAAGGTGTCGTCAACACTAGATCACGTTGAACTCCAAAAAGTGCATTTTTTGCGCCCTGTTTGGCATCCTGTTAGGTCGTATCATGTGTAAGAAAGAGTTACTAGTCAACCCTACAAAGATAGCTCTCATCTTGAGTTTTTCCCCACCAAAAAATGTAAAGATGCTTCAGGTAATGTTGGGGTACATGGGATATTATCACAAATTTATCAGAGGCTACGCTACGATCACTGCCCCTATGGAGAAATTATTGAAGAAAGACGCGGTATTTGAGTGGATTCTAGAGTGTCAGAGTAGCTTTGACATGCTGAAGGCCAAGATCGCTTTAGTACTGATACTTGTATTCCCATATTGGAACAAGGAGTTTCACATTCATGTTGATGCATCTTTTGTTGTCCTAGGAGTAGTGCTCACATAGCCAGGCGAAGGCGAATTGGATCACCCTGTTTCTTTTGTAAGTCAAAAGATATCATTCGAAGATACTAATTCTACAACCACTGAGCGTGAAGGGATAGAAATGGTTTATGCACTACATAAATTCAAGCATTATCTTCTAGGAGGTCACTTCAAGATGTTTACTGACCATTCAGCTTCGAAGTATTTGGTCAATAAGCCTATGTTAGGGGGGAATATATGAATATGGATACTCCTATTTCAGGAATTTGTTTTGAGATCATCGTGAAGCTGGGTCGCTTGAATGCTGGTCCTAATCATTTATCCCAAATTGAGATGGGTGAGGAACCTAGTAACATTGAAGATGCACTGTCAGATGCACAATTGTTTCGATTTGACATGGAAAATGACCATTGTGCACCAATCATCCAGTTCTTAACAATGGGAGTTGCACATGAAGAAATTTACACAATTCAAAATAAGCAGTTGGTGGTTAAAGCTTCTGATTTTCAGTTGATTGTTGGACACTTGTATAAGATGGCACCTGATGAAATTTTGTAGCAATGTGTCCTCCTACATGAACAAGAGAAGATTCTAGAAGAAGTGCATGTTCGCATCGCTGGGGGACTCTATGGAGGATGAACTACTAAGCAGAAGGTGATTTACATAGGGATTTGTTGTCCCACTCTTCATAATGATGGGTAGGTTATGCGCGGAGCTGGGATGTTGATCAAAACATTGGAAAACCATCACCATGGGATGAGATGCTGCTCGTACCCTAGGTAACTCTACAACCTTTTGATAAATGGGAAGTGTTACCACCTAAGTTGTACTTAGTGGTTTTTTATCAAGTGAGCCTGGTGAACCGGACAAAGATTTTTTGTTCAAACTTCATAAGACCTTTGAAAATACTTCTGGGAAGTTCTTGTTGTATTATCACATGTTCGTACCCCATGGGGGAATTGTAATAAATGTTCTAGAATCATAGTATCTGTAAAATACTCCTACTTTGAACAAAACATTAACAACTTTGCAGAAGTAATTGGGAGGTCAAAAAACATACATGAGCATGATATTTAAATTATATTATCATTCATGTACCTTTGTAGAAAATTTGGAAGAATTTGGGTCAATTTGGAGGTCTAGACATCAAAACTAGTCAAGAGCCAAAATTGAGAAAAATTGGAAAATTGTGCATTTGATTAAAAATTCCAAAAATGGGACGTTACAGGATGACCCAAAGGTACTCTTAAAGTGATTTTGGGAATATTTTATTATAACATGATTTCTGGTTTTTATCAATTGTAACAAAAAGAAGAGACGCTATTGTTCGAAAGTGGCCTCGAGAGCATTTAAATCCCCCCAAGGGTCTCCCTTTTGACTGAAATGTCAAATTTTTGGAAGTTGTAAGATCTTGGTTTCATCATGTAAAAGGACCAAGAGGTTTCTGATATTTAATTTTTCTGATGTTGTAACCAATAATAAGAAAAAATATTTTCTGAGTAGGCTCTTTCGAGCCCGCTCCCCATCCCCCCAGGGGGGATCCGCGTCCGTTTCACTTTTTGCATTTTTCCCTTTTTTCTATTTTAGTTTAGTATTGACATGCAGGATTGTATACTTTTATAATATTTTGAATTATTCCATATTTTCAATTCCAAATTAATCATACTACTTACCCCACGACTTCCGAATTGACCCGCAAGGGGAAAGAGATGCATGGTAGGACTAATTAGAAAACCGGTGTTGTGTATCTATGGTTCCATTTATTTATTTATTTTTTGATAATAATAATAAATTAAATCCCTCCTTTATTCCCCGATTGAGGTCCACTTGGAACGAAAGAGGTTCCTAGAGGGTTTTCTTTTTAATAAGAACATCTCTTCTAAAATTTACTAAAAATAACGAAGACTCCAGTGTGTATGCTTTGTACTTGGATGTGGTTTTTTTGATTATTCAAGCTATGTAAAAATCACTTGAGTGGCTATATTAATTATTCCTCACCTCCCAAATTGACAAACAATCGGGTGAAAATCCAACGCCTTGAACGAACTGTAAGTGGTGGAAAAATATCCAAAGGAGTGGGAACAACTGGAAAGTGACCTCGAGGTGCCAATCTCTATCACACCTTGATGGGTGTGTCATGAAGAATAGTCTCTGAGACTCCATTCTAGCTCACAAACACCTTGCGGGTAGCCGTGAAAGTTTACTTTTGGACATACTCCAAGTACCCCTCGGGTATATCTGGAGTCTCGTTTTTGCCTAATTTAATTCATTCACATTCCACACTAATTTAAAAGCTACCAAGATACATTTGAAAAACATTCATTCAAGTGCATGCAAGCACATTATTTTCTTTGTTGAGTCCATTTAAGGCACTGGTGATTTACTTGATCATTTCTTTCAATTATACATCTATATTGAGTGTCATTACTGTGCTTATATGCTTTAAATCTTGCATCCTATTATATTCTTCTTTCATTGTTTAACTTCAAAACTCCTAAACAAATTGATCATTATAACACCATCACAGTAAGTAATTAGCCTTAGTAATTCAATAGGGTTTACCCCCCTTGGCTTTGTTAGGATAGCCTGAACGGAGGAGTCAAGAACAAGGTGACAGCCTTGACTCGAGACTTGCCCCCAAGGACACACCGAGTGGCTTGAAGATTTATGCCACGTAACCTAGGTGTGTGAAAGGTGGAAACACATTTTGGTGCCGTTGTCAGGGATAAATATTTGTATTCTCGAGTATGACTTAGCTTAACTTTTTTCTAAACAACTAAAAAGAAAAAAAAATTGATTGATCTAGTCTTTAAAAAAATAAAAAAAATAAAATTAAAACTCGATCCATCTAGTGACTCCACTATCTAACATCCCTTTAAGAATTTCTACTCGAACAAACTGCCGACAATTATTCAATCCTCTCCCTGATCCCTAAAGGTTTATCAGGGAAATATTGAATAGGCAGAATTCCCGTAGAAACCTTGAAGATTTAGGAGACCAATCCCTCTCAGATATCCATCACATATTTGTAGAGAGTCATACCTACCAATCTCAAGAAATGACAGAATTATACAAACCCCTTGACTTTTCTTAGATAGAAGGTACTCCCCATTACATTCCAAATGATGCTATCAATAAGCTCCCCATATTCCAGGGAAATAATGCCATCACTGCCAAGTCTCACATTCAAAAGTTTGAAACGCACCTAGTCAGTTATTGCAATGATGTTTCCCATAACCATGAAGATGTCAAAATGAAGCTCTTTGCTTTATCCTTAGAGGATGATGCTACAGAATGGTACTTCGACCTAGGTGATGATTCATATAAAACTCTTAGTAAATTCCTAGAGGGCTTTAAGAATAAATGGGTAGAAAAGAAAGAACCAAGACATCTGCTTGTTTCCCTTCATAACATAAAGAAGATGGAGAATGAAACCATGGATGAATTTAACACTAAGTTCAGGCATGTGGTTGTGGACCTCCCTAAATAAATCAATCCAAAGGATGCCTCCATCCTTATATCTTACATCAAAGCTTTCACTGGTGATTTGAGGTACCAGTTAAGAGACAAAGAGCCAACTGATCTAAAAACTGCTTAGGAATTGGCTGAGAAAATATAAAAGAATATCCAGTCTTCAAGAAAGTCCAACATTCTAGGTTACACTAGGGGAAAAACTTCATACAACAAAGAGAAGGGTAAATCCGTTGAATTAGAAGAAAAGGGAACCTTTAAAGATCCCACAGAAAAGGTAACCGACATGATAAAAGACTTGGTTACTAGTCAAAACCAACTTATGGCAAATCATTCTGCACAACTGAATCATATGAAGAATAGAATAATCACAATGGAAAGAAATAATGGACCTAGGAACTTTCAGCCTAAACAGAATCAGATGTATCAAAAGAAAGCTCCTCAACAAGAACCTAGGATTCCAAACCAGTTAGACTTAGCTAACATGGTAGAAGAAGTCATTCCATGGTGTATACCTTGTGATCAATTCCACCAAGAAAGCACTTGCTATATTGCAAACCAGGTTATAGAACATGGAATGCCCGAGGTCACTAATAAGGAAACAACATCAAGTGAGTCTGATCATGTGTACATGGTAGGCCAAACCAAAACCCACCCTTTGTCAAACCATCATTGGAAGCATGCCACAGATTACAGTTATGAGAAGGACCTCCTTTCCAGCTTTTATGATGTAATGCCTTCTCTAGAAACAATCAAGGAAATGAAGGAGGCTAGATTCAAGGGTGCGGTTTATCAAAGAAAGAAGAATCCATCACCGTCTAAATAGTACAAGACAAAGGTAACCATTCCTCCTCTCCCAGATCCCCCTATTATCCCTGAACCAAATGTTGATATGGGCGAATGGATAAGTAGTGCTAAGATTCATGTTTATTCAACTGATGTCCTTAAAATTCCTGGTAAAAAAGAAAAGTTTTTGAAAGCCATAGAGGATAGTCAAAGTAAAACTCATAATATTGTCAAAGAATAGCCTATCCCTAATAATAATTCTATATTTGAAGTTGAACATATTGAACCTATAGATATTCCTATAGTCCTCAATAGTGTTGATCCGAAAAGAGAAGACCACCCACCTTTTTATGTCTCCCTCTTAGTTGATAACCTTCTCCTTCATAACTGCATGTTATATTCAGGTCCTTCATCAAATGTCATGACAAGAAAAGTAATGGAACAACTAAATCTAAGGGTCACCCGACCATACCACAATGTTTGTGCAATGGATGCAAGAGAAGTTGAACCGGTAGGGATAATATTAAATTTACAAGTTAAGTTGGCCAAGTATCCTGACATCGACATGTCGATGGATGTGGTAGTGATAGATGTTCCAGATAATTGGGGTATGTTGCTATCCAGAAAATGGGCCACAACTCTTGGTGGGAACATTCAAATGGATTGGACATATGCTACTATAATTGCATCACAAAACACTAGGGTGATAGTCCACAGAGAGAAGCTAAGGAAATGACATGTAGAAAGCCCTAAGAAGCCCAGAAATGAATTTGTTCATTTCACTGATAACTTTGGAAACTATGCTATTTTGTCAAATTTCATGGCCCCTATTAAGGAAAACATTAAAAATGAAAAGATAGATGAAGTTTGGCAAATGTACTTTGACAGGGCTTATTCCAAAGTCGGAAAAGGTGCAAGCATCATGATCATCTCTCCTTCAAATAAAGTCTACAACTTTGCTTTTAGGTTAGAGTTTGAAGCATCAAACAATGTAGCTGAGTATGAGGCATTGCTCCTAGGGTTAGAAACTGCTAAAGACATGGGGATAAATATGTTGAACATAAAAGGTGATTCAGACTTAGTTGTCCTCCAGATTAAGAATCAGTATCAATGCAAAAATGACAGACTAATGAAGTATAAAAATGCCACATGGGACACTGCAGAATGGTTTGATGCACTTAACATTCAAAATATCCATAGGGAAATGAATGGGTTAGCACATAAGTTGGCAGTAGCAGCATCCACCCTCCAGCCATTAGATGAAATGATTAGTGGAAATGTAAATATGGAAATTAATTTTAGACCTTCAATTTTGGATAATATATATCACAGGAAAGTGTTTAAAGATGATGAGCAACTCTTGAGATCCATCCACAATCTCCAAGATTTTGAAGGTTGCAAGATCAGTTATCAACAAGAGGGTAAAAAGTATTAGGAATGTGAGGATAATGAAAGGAATCACATCCCAAGTGCCTTATAGCTTTTGAAAATCTTTTCGATCGACAGGATCAACATAAAAAACAAAAGGAAGAAATAAAAATTGGGAATTATATGGAAATAAACATAGGAACTAATAAGGACCCCAAGTAAATAAAAATTGGAAAAGGTACTTCGGAAAAGGAAAAGAACAATTTGATCAAATTAATAAAAGTGTATAGAGATGTGTTGGCCTTTAGTTATGATGAAATTAAATCCTATCAGGAAGATTTGTTTCAACACACTATTCCCCTCACATAAGAGGCTAAGGAGGTCAAGCCTTTCTAACAAAAACTTAGGCGAATAAATCCCAAGTCGGCCCCCATTGTGCACAAGGAACTTCAGAAAATGTTAGCAGCAGGGATCATAGCACCTACAAGACATTCATCATGGTTCTCCAACTTAGTTGTTGTCAGGAAGAAGAATGGGTCACTTAGAATATGTATAGATTTCAGAAATCTAAATACATCATGCCTTAAATATAATTACCCATTACCCGACATGGAAACATTGCTTCAAAGAGTAACAAGATCAGGAATGATGTCCATGTTGTATGGCTTTTCCCATTATAACCAGGTGTTGGTATATAAGGAGGATCAACATAAGACTACATTCATCGTGCATTCACCACTACTTGGGGTACCTATAAATTTTTAAGAATGCCTTTTGGCTTATTAAATGTTGGTGCCACCTTCCAAAGAGCCATGGATTTTGCCTTCAAAGAACTTGTAGGAAAAATAATCGAAATATATCAGTATGAATTAACTATTTTTTCAAAGGAAAGATCTGACCACATAAGTCATCTTAGGCAGGTTTTCATAAGATGTCATAAATATGGCATTTCCTTGAACCCGACCAAGTCAATCTTTTGGGTTGATGAAGGAAGGTTGTTGGGGAACATCATTTCTAAGGATGCTGTCAAGGTTGATCATGAGAGTGTTGAAGCCATTAAGAAAGTCCCCTTGCCTCAGAATCTAAAATCTCTCCAGTCTTTCAATGGTCAAATCAATTTCATAAGAAGATTCATCCCAAATTTAGCAGAATTAATGAAACCTCTACAAAAATTATTAAAGAAAGATGCTAAGTTTGAGTGGACGGATGAAGGGAAAGATGCTTTCAAGTCTATCAAAGATGCCATATCCATGTCCCTGGTCTTGATCATCCATATTATTCCAAGGAATTCCAGATATTTTCCTTTGCCCCAGAAGACACCATTGTCGGTGTTTTTCTTCAAAAGAATGAGGGACAAGAGAAACCTATAGCCTTTATGAGTAAAGCCTTGCAACATTCAGAGTCAAAGTATACCACCATGGAGAAATAGGCTTATTCCCTTGTCAAGTCCCTTAGACATTTTAGAACTTATGCAGGTTACTTCAAAATCATTGGCTATGTACCCCATGTAACTATCAAGGATATCATGTCTCAACAAGATTGTCTAGGAATCAGGGGTAAGTGGGTTTCAAATATTCAAGAATATGATTTAGAGATAAAACCTACTAAGTTAATCAAGGGGCAAGGTCTTGCAAAGATGTTGACCCAAGGAAATGAAAAAGGCCTTAGGAATAATCTGCCAGAATAGTGATTCAAAACAAAGTGTATCAGATGAGCTTCAGAGATTAGAGCAGCACCCTTGGTATACCGACATCATCTTTTTCCTCTGCAACCTTACATGCCCTGATCACTTACTTGGCCATAAAAGAAGAGCATTAAGGTTAAAATAAACTAAGTATTGTTTAACAAAAGATGGTTTGGGTTGGAGAAACCCCGATGGTTTAATAATTAGATGTGTCTATGAACTCGAGTACAAAAAGCTCATGGTTGAGTTCCATTCAGGATTTTGTGGTGGACATTTTGCAGCAAGAACAACCGCCCATAAAATCCTTAGAGAAGGATACTATTGGCTGAACCTATTTTTAGATGTGCACAAGTCTGTCAAAGTTTTCCCCTAGTGTTAGTTATTCATCGGAAAACAACAAATGAAATCCTTTCCTTTAAATCCAATAGTAGCGCAAGCCCCTTTCCAGCAGTGGGGGCTTGATTTAATCGGTAAGTTCAAAGATAAATCGAGCAATGGTTATTCTTGGATCCTTACCATCACTGATTATTTCACTAAGTGGGTAGAGGTGATACCCACCAAGAAGGAAACCGATACTGTAGTCATGGATTTCTTAGAAGAGAAGATTATCACAAGATTCGGTGTGCCAGCCAGAATCATCACAGATAATGGCTCGTGCTTTGTTTCCTTTGAGATGTCATCCTTTTGTTTCAAGTACGGCATTGTCCTATCCCATTCATCCAACTATTATCCCCAAGGAAATGGTCTAGCTAAGTCAAGTAACAAAAATGTAATGACCATAATCAAGAAAATTGTGGGTGACAATAAAAAGGCTTGGGATAGGAAGATCAAGTTTGCATTATGGGCTGATAGAATCAAAAATAAAAGTTCAACTGAGAGGATCCCTTTTGAACTTGTCTATGGCTTAGATGTCACCTTACCAGTCCATTTAAAGCTTCGAGTGTATCAGCTTCTCCAGACCTTCAGCTCAGATCAAGAGGCCATTCATAATAGAATAAACCAATTGATCGAGTTAGATGAAAGTAGAAGAAATTCCCTTGACCAAAGTATCAGAAATTCAGACAAAGTCAAGAGAAAATTTGATAGATATACCTAGCTTAGATCCTTTCAAGTAGGTGACACAGTCTTGCATTGGGACAAATGACGGGAGAAACCTGGGAAACACGAAAAGTTCGACAGCTTATGGTTGGGGACATATATCATTAATGAAGTAGCAGGAACAAATTCTTTCTATCTAAATGACCTAGAAGGAGAAAGTTTAAGCCTAACAGTGAATGGATTTCTCCTCAAGATGTTCTTCACCAAGACAGTTTGATGCCTTTATTGGCATCGGTTGTTTCAGGGCCAATTTCTAAACCTTGTCCTGCATGTAATTTTAAATTTTATGTATCATATTGTTGCATTATAGATATTGTTGTACTATGTTACTAACCTTGAAAATTTTCTTTTGTATCTTAGTTTTGAAAAATATTTCCTTTTTTGTACATTATAGACTAATTATGTACATTTGTTTTCTTTTATAGTTGATTTTTTTTTATATATTCATCTATACATGTTACTAACAAACTTTAATTGCTATGCAGGACCTAGAGATTCCAAAGTTCTCACATCCTCTTCTTTAAATCAGAAGATTAGTAAGAGAATGTGACCCTAGATGGAGCCAAAATGTTACCACCTAAGTTGTACTTAGTGGTTTTTATCAAGTGAGCCTGGCAAACTAGACAAAGATTTTTTGTTCGCACTTCAGAAGACCTTTAGAAATACTTCTGGGAAGTGCTTGTTGTATTATATCACATGTTCATACCCCATCGGGGAATTGTAATAAATGTTCTAGCATGATAGTGTCTATAAAAGACTCGGTATCTTAGAATTTATTTGTCAATCTGATCAGCCCAGGGTATTTTTTCCCTTGGTTATTATTGGTTGTTGAATAAATGACTGATAATTTCTGAGTTTTTCACTCAATACCTCCAAAGTTGGGATGGTCGGCTTGGAATTTAGGCCTATTGAGGTTATTAGAGTCTATGTGTCAATGTATAAACATGCTAGGAATCATGGTCGAGTCATATGAACATGTCTATGTCCCCCTAGGTTTTTCAATTTTTTTAAATTTTTAAATTTTTTAATTTTTTCAGCGTTTTTTATTAAAATATATTTTTTCCAAAACTTAGGCTATTTTTTAATAGTTTAATAGTTTAATTTGTAATAAAAGAGGGCCAAATAATCAGTTTTAGTCATGGGGGTGCTCATTTTCAATCTAAGAGCACCATGGAAACCCATAGACCCACTTTTTCAAGTTTTGAGTGATTTTCCATCACTCAGGTAAGAAAGCCCCAAAAAATCAATTATTGATTATTTTAATTAATAAATTGATGAATAATGGAGCAAATCCAAAATCCTAGATCAGTGGATTCTCATTTGATTTGATTGAAATTAGTCAGATCTGCAGTAGATTAACTAGATCTGACAAATCCTTGACGGAAGGAGGTGATCTAGACAGATCCAGAGTTGAACTTTAGCCTCCTTTATGGGGAATTGTGCCCTCTCTCTCTCTCCTGCACACGTGTGGGTTCTCCTAGAAGCTCTGTGGATTGATCTATCAGTTTCTGGGTTGATGTATCAGCTCAATCAGCCCCTTGATTGACAAGTAGGCTAAGTGTAAGCTTAGTTCATTTTCAGATTGACATTAATGGACTCTCCTTCAGCTATAGTGGTCTGTCTCCTTGGGATTTTCACCCCCCTACGCTATATCTCCTATTTTTTGTAGAAATAAAGCTCATATCACCTCTTCCAAGCTAGTTAGAACTCATATTGAGGTGTTGTTGCTATTTTACTCTTGTTATTGTTTATTATTCTGGAATAAAAAAGATTTGGAGGCAAGATCTATGTTGTAATGCTCTTCATGTGTGGATGGTGATTGTCAAATGCTTATGAGGTATAATCTATGTTATTTATATTTTTTGTTGTTGGTTAATTGTTGGCCTTGAAGGAGAGAGCTCCCTCTTGTTAGAGTAATATTTTATTCTAGTTTGATTTATGCTCTTATTGTTTGCTTGTTTCAGATCTATTGGAGTTGCATGTATTTTAAGTTTAATTGCATGCTTTCCAATTGTTACCACCTAAGTTCTACTTAGTGGTTTTTTATCAAATGAACCTAGTGATCTGGACAGGGTTAACTTGTTTGGACTTCAAAAGACCTTTGGAAGTACTTCTGGGAAGTGTTTATTGTACTATATCACATGTTCATACCCCATGGGGGAATTGTAATAAATGTTCTAGCATGATAGTGTCTGTAAAAGAATCGGTCTCTTAGACTTTATTTGTCAATACAATCATCCCAAGGTGTTTTTTCCCTTGATTATTATTGGTTATT
>LPNX010672192.1:215897-239626 GCA_001517045.1 Pseudotsuga menziesii | reverse complement strand
GCAATCGCAAAACATTCACTCCAAGCACATGCAAGTATATTGATTCTATTTTTTGGACTCCATTCTAAGGCACTGGTTTTTTTCTTGCTTTATATATATATATTGTGTCTCAGCATTGTGCTTTCGTGTGTTTATTTTCATATCTTATCATCTTTGATTGTCTATAGCTAAATTTCAAACTCCTAAACAACTCATTCAGTTTAACATCACCATACTAAGTAATTATCCTTAGTAACATAATAGGGTCTACCCCCCTTGGCTTCATTAGGATTTGAGCCTAAACGGAGGATTCAAGAACAAGGTGACATCCTTGACTCGAGACTTTCCCCCAAGGACACACCCAGTGGCTTGAATATTTCTGCCACGTGACCCAGGTGTGTGAAAGGCGGCAACACCAATTATCTTTTCCAGCAGCACCTATGTTTTAACCATCTGTTTGTACAAGGATTTCTAAGTTGTAGGTGATCTCACTTGTAGAAGAGGTTGAGCTGTTTTCATATTCCTCATCTTCAATATCTTCTAGATGACATAGTCCCTTGGTGTTCCACCAAAGTAGACTCCAAAGCCCAACATTCCTAGGATTCCAGCACTCTTTCTCTCTCTTTCTCCTCCAAAAAATCAATTTTCTTACCTGGTTACTGTGTTCGAAAGCTTTGTTATAATTTAGATATGTCATAATAAAGTAAAAAATTACATAGATCTACTATTTCAAATCTCATAGTCTAGATCTCATTTCTAAAAAGTATCATTAAGCATTCTAGATCTAGCTTAGGGAAATCGTTTGTTTTGCATGGCAAGTTAAAAATACTCTGTAGGTTGCATGCTCTAGATTTATTTTACTGTTTTAAAAAGATTAAATCCAGAAATCAGTGCATATTTCATTGGCCACAAAAACAGCAAGTCAATATCCCAAGGAAAGCTTGCTTTCCTTGGTTTCTTTTTCACCTGTTTAGCTAGTTTTAACTTAGTTTTTTTGAGTTAAGGTAGGCTGACCCAAAGGTACTATTAAAGTGATTTTGGAAATATTGTATTCTTACATTCTTACTGGTTTTTATCAATTTCAATAGAAAATAATAGAATCTTCTTTTCGAAAGTGGCCTCGGGAGCATTCAAATCCCCCTAGGGGTCTCCCTTTTGACTGAAATTTCAATTTTTTGGAAAGTTTTAAGATCTTGGTTTCATCCAATAAAAGGACCAAGAGGTTTCTGATATTTAATTTTTTTGATGTTGTAACCAATAATAATAAAAAATAGTTTTTTAGTAGGCTCTTTCGAGCCCGCTCCCCATCCCCCCAGGGGGGATCTGCGTCCGTTTCACTTTTTTGCATTTTTCCCTTTTTTTGGTTTTAGTTTAGTATTGACATGTAGGATTGTATAATTTGATAATATTTTTCATTATTCCATATTTTCAATTCAAAATTAATCATACTACTTACCCCATGACTTCCCGATTGTCCCGAAAGGGGAAAGAGATGCGTGGTAGGACTAATTAGAAAATCGGTGTTGTGTATCTCTGATTCCATTATTTTATTTATTGTTTGATAATCATAATAAAATAAACCCCTTTTTGATTCCATGATTGATATCCACTTGGCCAAAAGAGGTTCCTGGAGGGTTTTCTTTTTAATAACAACACCTCTTCTAAAATTTACTTAAAATAACGAAGACTCCAGTGTGTATGATCTATACTTGGCTGCAGTTCATCCAATTAGTCAAGATACATCAAAATCACTTGAGTGACTAGATTAATCAGTCCTCACCTCCCAGATTGACAAACCATTAGGAAAAAATCCAATGCCTAGAATGAACTGTAAGCGGTCGCAAAATACCCAAAGGAGTGGGAACAACTGGAAAGTGACCTTGACGCGTCGATATTTGTCACACCCTGATGGGTGTGTCATGAACAATAGTCTCAGAGACTCTGTTCCATCCCACAAACACCTTGCAGGTAGTCATGAAATTTCACTTTTGGACATACTCCAAGTACCCCTCGGGTATATCTGGAGTCTCCTTTTCGCCTAATTTAATTCATTCACCTTCCACACTAATTTAAAATCTACCAAGATACATTTGCAAAACATTCATTCAAGTTCATGCAAGCACATTATTTTCTCTATTGACTCCATGTAAGGAATTGGTGATTTATTTGATCATTTCTTTCAATTATATATCTATATTGAGTGTCATTACTGTGCTTATATGCTTTAAATCTTGCATCCTATTATATTTTTCTTTCATTATTTAAATTCAAAACTCCTAAACAAATTAATCATTATAACACCATCACACTAAGTAATTAGCCTTAGTAATTCAATAGGGTCTACCCCCCTTGGCTTCATTAGGAGTTAGCCTAAATGGAGGAGTCAAGAACAAGGTGACAGCCTTGACTCGAGAATTTCCCCCAAGGGCACATTGAGTGGCTTTAATATTTCTTCCACGTAACCCAGGTGTGTTAAAGGAGGAAATAGGAGGTAGTCTTTGTGAGTCTAATCACTCCACCTAAGAAAAGAATGGGTGCATGCTACATAATCACTACGACAGACTATCTGATGAAATAGGTAGAGGCTGCACCAGTTGTGGACTGTACTTCTACGACGGCAGCCATATTTCTATTCGAGAATATTGTGACACAGTTTGGGTGCCCAAGAATATTGATGAGTGATTAGGGTAGTCATTTTATCAGCACAATAAGAGCACTGACAAAAGAATTGTAGGTTCGGCACAAGAAAAGTACACCATACCATCCGCAGGAAAATGGACCGGCGGAGGCATTCAACAAAATATGGGAGCATGCACTTACCAAGGTATGTAATACTAACCGTGATGACTAGGACCTGAATATTCTTGCATATTGTGGGCCTATCACACCACATGCAAAATATTGATGGGGAAAACACCCTTCAAATTGGTATATGGGAAAGAGGCAGTTATGCCTATGAAATACATCATTCCCAGTTTGTGCATTGATGCTGTGACTGGAATGGATGATGATGTTGCGCTAGAGGAGCGCATGGTGCAATTGATACAGCTTGACAAATCCCATTTCATTGTGGGTTTCCACCAACGGATTGAGAAAGACCTATAAAAGGCGTGCCATGATCACCACATAAAAAACAAACACTTTTAGCAAGGGGATTTGGTTCTGCTATATGACATCAATTTCTTGAAGCATCCAGGTAAGCTACAAATTCATTGGCTTGGTCCATACCTTGTCAATTATATTACCTTTGTGGGTGTAGTTCAATTACAGCAGTTAGATGGCGTGGTACTGCCAAAGATTCTGAATGGCAGCCGCTTGAAGCCCTATCGATCGGGGGAAGGACCGTGCATTAACTAAATCACTGTGATCTAAAAAAATAGTAGATAGAGGAGAGAAGGGCACACCAAGAGGGAGAGGTTGTGCAATCATAGGAGTTAGTTGTAGAGAGTTGTGAATAGATTGCAGCATAGCTTAATGAACTAGAGCAAGATACTAAGAATATCTCCAAGGTAACGACCCAGTTTTTGAGTAATATTGTTAATGATGAGCAACTAGAACAACTTACAACACAATTATAGAAACCTAAGATCCAGTTGGCTACACTAGATAAATTGTTGCAGACCATGCTTCCCATTGTGTCAATCACGCAATCCACCGAGTTCAAGGAGCTCCAGCAGTAGGTGGTAAAATCTCAAGAACGACGGTGGAAGCACATCGACCAGCTCAAAAACTTCCAAGAGATTGGATCCCAACTGTAAACAAAATTTGTTGCTACGGTGCAAACTGTACAAAATGTTAAGAAGGAAATCAATACAAAGGTAGTGGAGCACCCATTGAAGCAGGACCAACTTCTGTGTCAGGATGTTGCTGAGAAATTCAGAGCACAAGTCACCAAAATTTCTCAGCAATACAACAAATTCAAGATGAATACCAACGAGTACACCATGTCCATATGATGTGGCTCATGGATGAGCCACAAGACTGTGTTGGGGGCCTATTGGCAAGGGGTTGGAGATAAGTGAGTTGTGCAGCATCTAGGATGTTGTGCGTACTCACGTGGCACCGTGCAAGTAAAAGATAGCACATTAGGTGGAAAATAGTCCACTTTTTTATATTTTCATGTCACATTTTGTACTTATTGACCATTTCTTTAGAATATTGGTCCTTATTGGTTAAGTTAGTTAGAAGTTTGTTAGAAATTTGTTAGAAGTTAGTTAGAAGTGGACCTTGAATGTAAAGGTGCAATCCTATAAATAGAAGAATGATGCATGTAAGAGATATAAGTTTTTGGGAGAAGAGATACATGGTGAATGAATTCTAGATGTAATACAGGATTGATGTCTCTTTGATATGTGATTTGTTCTACAAATTTAATATAATGTGATGTGGGTTGATCTGTGATTCTGTTGCCTCTTTTATTTTCCTGTTTTACTTTGTTGCTATTCCGATACCGAATGATGAATAGATATACATATGAATGGATAATGCGATGCTTTCTACTTATGGATGCTGTCATATTTTAGATTTGTTTTTCCCACTAGTAGATTTGCAGTAATGATGAATGACGAAATACAACATGATGAATGGTTCAGTAAGTAAAGTAGATATGGAAATTGAGCCGATGAACAGTCGATGCCCCAACCCTCCACTATACTACAGAAAATTGGTTCTGACATCTCTCCCTTGAACATCTTGGGTGAGACCTCATCCTCTCCATGGGTGTTACTGGACAGGGTCAAACCTGTCTGGGCCGATACTCAGGGAGATCACAGCGTGTTGAGCTTCGACCGAGTGGAACTGATGTCAACTGGGTTTTATTGGTTCGAATTGCACGAAAAAATTCAATTCAACTTTTTTAGATGATATCTATTCATTCTGATGTCTATATGATATTAAGGTTCCGTCCCATAGATATTTTATGTTCAAATTCTCAGTGGGGTTTTCGATAGTTTAATGTAATAAGAATTAAATAATGGCCATGGAAGAAGTCTTAGATTATTTTATGTGTTATAAAATTATATATTAGTCTCTTTAATACTTCATTATCAGGAATGAATTGAATCCGGTTCGAAATTCATCAATGTATGCATACCCCTGCTAGTTGACTAGGAAAATTCTACTAGTTTTATAGTTTTCGTCATTGTGGAATTTTTATGCATTCAAATTCCATTCCAAAAGTTTTTGTAGGAATTTAACACCCCCCAATACCTATCATGTTATCACTCTAGGAAACTCCTCTAGGTTGTAGCTCAAAGAAGTTTGGTAACTTAAATGTTTTTTATGGTTTTTCTAACTAGATCAAGTCAGGTGACCTATGGGACCTCACACTCTTAAGACATGCATGAAACTCAATCAAGGATAAGGCTTCTAACTACCACTGTTCAGATTTTTGATAATATGGTGTAGAGATGGAGAACTTATCATGTTGGCAGATGCATACATAAAACAGTTATATATAAATGGCTAATCATAACAAGGAAAGTACTTGAAATCCAAATCATCAACATGCAGATAGGATGACAGCTATCAGACATCAAATAACATGAATAAACCTAAATAACACATTCAAGCATAAGCACAAAATATACAAGAAATGCAAGCTAAACATATGATAGAAAAAGATCTTATATTAGGTCATGAGCAATATGAGAATATTGATAATTGTAATGGTCTACAATTCCCTGAAGTCAAACCTTTTCTATAACATAAGTCTTAGGCTTTATGGCCTTTACAAAGATATTCAGATCCTGAAAAATTGGATCTGTTTTACTAAAAATAGATAAAATTAATGTTTTTGTAAAATTAGGTCAGAATCCCTAATTTAACTACTAGTTTAACTAACTCTAACACTTGTTCACTCTTTGAACCTTTTGATGACTACAATGAGTACTAGAGGAAAGATGTAACTGGTCTTCTAATGGATGAGCCACTGTTGGTTAAAATAGGTAGGGTTTTGTGACCCTCTCCTCTTTGATGTATCCCCAATACTGGAACAGGCCTCCTTTGATGGTGCACTTCAGAATTTTTTTTTCTTTTACACTTCATCCTACTCTTTCCCAGGTGTTAATGAAGTAAACTCTTGATTTTTATGCTATAACCTACCCTGTTAGGTCAGATTTTGCCCTAAAAATTTGGCCAAAATGCTGAAACCTGGGGCTCAGAGATGCATTTGTTTCTCCAAATATGTGACACCTATGTATAATCTGAAAGATGTTTTTGTATATTGGTGTTTTTTGAGCAAAAAATCTCTCCATTTCTTGAAATTCGTTTCCATTTTCCAGATATCTGTATTTCAAAAACACGTGTAAAACAGGGAAATTCTGAGATCCAAATATTAGGGCTCAGAGATGGATTGAATTCTCCCAATATGAAATTCCTGTAGGAAAACTGAGAGAGTTTATTATTCTCTGACATGTTAGGAAAAAAAACCTTTGATAGTTTTTCAAAATGATTCTTCGTTCACTCATAATCACCATTTTAAAAGGATGTATTTTCATAGTAAAACGCCAATTTCGGTGGCTTAGAGCACCCTGAAATTTTTGTCTTAGCTACCAAAAGTATGCTTTCGGTGGCTTAGAGACCATTTTGAAACCACGCTTAGCCACAAAAACCTATTTTTTGAGTTTTTTGAGTGGGTCCTCCTCCCTATGCCTTTTAGGTGGTTAATCATGCTAAATTATGACACACCTCATGCTGATGAATTTGATTTTGATGGGTAGACAACAATTTTCACTTTTTGTCCCTTTCAGTGGTTAAGAGTATTTAGGGTTTTGTTTGCTAGCTGCCAAAAGCTAAGCTTTCGGTGGCTAATGAACCACCACCATGTTCGCCCAAGCCACCAAAACTTTCTTTCCAAAAGAACATGTGTAACGAGATTTTGGTGATTTACTTTCTTTATGGATCTCATTGTTTAGCTATCGAAAGGCAAGGCTTTCGGTTGCTAATGAACTATTTGAAAGTTCGCCCAAGCCACTGAAAGTTTCCCTATCCAAAAACATATCTCATTTTATTTCGGTGGTTAATGTCCTCCTGCAAACACTCGCCAAGCTACCGAAACCAAATCTTTTCGGTGGCTAATGAGCTGTTCGAAAACTCACCTAAGCCACCAAAAGTCCTTTCCTAGAATTTTAATCAGAACATGATGAGCAAGCTTTCGGTGGATAATCATGGTCCTGTGTTAAACCATTAGCTACTGAAATCTAGGATTTTCGGTGGCTAATGAGTTATTGAAAATCTCGCGTAAGCCACCGAAAGCTAAAAATTTCAAATTTATCAAATAACAGAACATCAGATACCCCAAATTTGTTAGTCATCCCAATATATTTCATAATATTACTTGAAATCTTCATCCTATCAAAAATAAATTGTATGAATGAACTTATTGAAAATAAATTTATTTTGGGAGACAACATCTCGCTCCTAGTTGGGGATGGGAACCTCCCTGTGAGGTCCCAAGAACCCCAGACCAAAATTCCTTTCCTGAAAAAGAATAATTAAAGCTATCTTCTAGTGTTCCATTGGGCATGGAGCTATGTGTCTTTTATCACTGATCCGCTGCAACCTACCTGTAGCCCGCTTTGCTTATTCATGAAAACGACTGAAAATGATCTAGATGCTCATATTAATGCCTTATTTTACTATCTATTCCTACTCATAATTCTAATCAGTAGAGGCTTCTTATCACATGACATCACGCTTCCAATGAAGCCATGCCAGAAACTGATCTGCTGAACTTATCCTTGATCATGACCCGAAAAATGAATGAAACCATAGCATGCAACAATGTAGTTTCAAACAGTGACAGAACTAGCTATCATCTGACAAAAATATTTTGATATCTATGCTACTCATAAGTTTCAAATAGTCATCAATAGGGTCATAAAATCCAAGAGGAAAAACCTTTTTATGCTGTTGATTTTTTCCTTCACTGATGTTAATGTTGAATGTGGACTGGTCAACCTTTGTTGGATCAAAATGTAAGCTCAACAGCTGATCTGAACCTTCTTGTTCTCTTATGATCAGATCTTGATCATCAATCATTAAAATTTCCTTTTGAGAACAGTGCTCACAATAGGATGATAAAACATGGTTTTCATCATATGAATACATATCAGTTGAAAACATATAATTACCTATACAATCATCAGTTATCATAGGCTCATCCTGGTTTGCAAAATTATCATAAAATATAGATTCATACTTTTCTTGGGAGTACTTTGCAAACACTGAAGAATCTGATTCTAAATCTGAAAAGAGCTCACATGCTTGCTGCTGTTCCAAATCTACTTCGGACTCATAATCTTCCTGTTCAAAATCTGAATCATACTGATATCTATCTGGCTCAGGTAGATGATGGTTTTCAAAATCAAGCTACTTTGGGATTCTCCTTGAAGCAAAAATATTTTCCTCCACCTCTAAAGCATCTTCAAACATAATTCTTAATGATGAAGATTTCCTTTCTAACAAAAGAAGGGAAAGTTTTGAATGTAGTCCCATCACATAATATATCATGGCAGCTATCTCTATGGGTCAGATATCCAAAGGCATATCATGATAAGTGTTGTAGAATCTTTGATTGAAGATAGGAAACGTTTCGTCTTCCTCTCTCTTCAAAGCATAGAAATCAGCGAGATACAAATCAAGAGATTTGTTCTCACCCCAATGCTTCAAAAAGGCATTAGTGAATTATATCCAAGAGCCAATGGAGTCATCTCTTAAACTCTTGAACCATATAGTAGCATATCTAATCAATGATTTAGAGAAAAATCTCATGATTACATCCTCATGAACAATATGAAAATGGTCAATAAAATCTTCGAAAGATTCCAAGTGCCTTTCAGCTGAAGCTTGATTCTCTCCAGAAAACCAAGGGAGATATTCATAATAGTTAAGAGGATAAGGATGAGGATGAGAGGGCAGTTTTAATGGCTTCAACATCTTCATCCTGATTTTTATTTGAAAGGTTGTGGGCTGATCATGAGGGATAATAATATGCTGACAAGGTTCAAAGGTTATGTCAACGAGTGTTGAGCTCTGCATAGGTTTTGAATCAGTTTTGGTTTCTTCAAGGTTACATGGCTGATTAGATTTAGAAGGAATTTGGATACAAAGGTCATTTTTATAAATGAGCTATGGCACAAAGACTGATTCACCTTCTATAATACAAGTACACTGCAAATATTCTTCTATAGATGGATTTATAAAATATGGCTGATAATATTCAGAATATATAAAACATAGGATAATTATTTTAACATGTGAAGGGAAAAGTATAAAGGAGCTGATAAAAAATAACAGCAGTTCATAAAGTAAACTAATGAACTAGTACCTGGATTTTGAATTCAGCCTCTTCATCTTTTATCAACCAGGTCCTCCCCAGCGGAGATTTATTAAATTCGGATGGATCAG
This sequence comes from Pseudotsuga menziesii, assembly GCA_001517045.1. Taxonomy (NCBI): domain Eukaryota; kingdom Viridiplantae; phylum Streptophyta; class Pinopsida; order Pinales; family Pinaceae; genus Pseudotsuga; species Pseudotsuga menziesii. The sequence goes on along the minus strand of LPNX010672192.1, from coordinate 230,239 downwards.
GGAAATAGAAGTCTTTGTAAATCTTCCCTAGCAGCAGGGCTAGGTTTTCTTCTCCCTATACCAACAAATATGATCTAGATGTCCTTGTTGCTTTGGAAGTTTTCCTTTGTAGAGCTCTTCCTTTTCTGATGATCTTCTCTGGGTTTGCAACATGTGTTGCCGGTGGCCTCTCTTGATTTTCTTTGGAATGAGCCCTTCGCAGAGTCATAGTTCTTCAATGGAGTCTCCAAGGATGAGATCTTCACAAGTAGTAGTTCTTGAAGATTCCTCAACCCTAAAATTTTATGATTTACTTATAAACTTCTGAGATCTAGAGGCTTCAGCATAAGAAGATTGAAATGGAGGTCTATTTGATATAACAACAGAAATATCTCTGGAAATACCTAATGTAGCTCCCCTTGAAGCTCTGGAGGTCTATCTTAGTGATACCCTAGCTCTTCTTAGAATCTCTTCTGGATCTGAAAAAAGTGTTATTGGTGGCCCTTTAGGGTTTGATATGGTACTTGGTATTCTTGAAGCCACCTTATTCCAATGGAGTCACTAGATAGATGATTACAACCAAAATAGAGTCCAAACATTTTTTATCATCAAAGTAAGATCTATGTCATCTCCCAGGGAAGTTGAGCTTCAGTCTCCTCTCCCCGGTAATGGCACCAATTTGTTATCACTCCAGGAAACTACTCTAGTTTGTAGCTCGAGGATGCCTGGTAACTTAAATGTTTTTATGGTTTTTCTAAATAGATCAAGTCAAGTGACCTACAAGAACTCACACTGTCAAGACATGCATGAAACTCAATTAAGGATAAGGATTCTAACTACCACTATTCAGAGGTTTGATAATATGGTGTAGAGATGGAGAACTTATCATGCTGGAAGATTCATACATAAAATAGTTATATATAAATGGCTAATCATAACAAGGAAATTACATGCAATTCAAATCATCAACATGCAGATAGGATGACAGCTATCAGACATCAAATAAAATGAATAAACCTGAATAACACATTCAAGCATAAGCACAGAATAGACAAGAAATGGAAGCTGAACATATGATAGAAAAAGAGCTTATATTAGGTCATGATCAATATGAGAATCTTGATAATAGTAATGGTATACAGGTCCCTAAAGTTGAACCTTTTCTATAACATAAGTCTTTGGCTTTATAGCCTTTACAAAAATATTCAAATCCTGAAAAATTGGATCTATTTTACTAAAAATAGATAAAATTAATGTTTTTTCAAAATTAGATCAGAAACCCTAATTTAACTACTAGTTTAACTAACTCCAACACTAGTTCAATCTTTGAACCTTTTGATGACTGCAGTGAGTACTGGAGGAAAGTTGTAACTATTATTCTGATGGATGAGCCACTGTTGGTTAAAATAGGTAGGGTTTTGTGACCCTCTCCTCTTTGATGTATCCACAAAACTGGAACAGACCTCCTTGGATGGTGCACTTCAGAAAATTTCATCTTTTACACTTCATCCTGCTCTTTCCCAGGTTTTGGTGAAGTAAACTCTTCATTTTTCTGTTGTAACCTGCCCTGTTAGGTCAACTTTTGCATTAAAAATTTGGCCAAACTGCTGAAACCTGGGGCTCAGAGATGCATTTGGTTCTACAAATATGTGACATCTGTGTATAAAATAAAATAGGTTTTTCTATATTGGCGTTTTCTAATAAAAAAACCTCTCTCATTTTCTTGAAATTCATTTCCATGTTCCATATATCGGTATTTCAAAAAAACATGTAAAATAGGGAAATTATGAGATCAAAAAATTAGGGCTCAGAGATCAATTTGATTCTCCAAATGTGAAATAATTTTAGAAAAAATGAGAGAGTTTATTGTTCTATGACATGTTAGGAAAACAAACCTCCAAATTTGTTTCAAAATGATTCTCCAGTCGCTCAGAATCATTGTTTTAAAAGGATGTCTTTTCATAGTAAAACGCCAATTTCGGTGGCTTAAAGCACCCTAAAATTTTGGTCTTAGCTGCTGAAAGTCAGCTTTCAATGGATTAGAGACCATTTTGAAACCACACTTAGACATGGAAACCTGTGTTTTGAGTTTTTGGAGTGGGTCCTCCTCCCTGTTCCTTTTAGGTGGTTAATCGTGCTAAATTATGACACGCCTCATGCTGATGAATTTGATTTCGATGGTTAGACAACCATTTTCACTTTTCATCCCTTTCGGTGATTAAGAGTATTTAGGGTTTTTTTTTCTAGCTGCTGAAAGCTGAGCTTTTGGTGGCTAATGAACCGTCGCCACGTTCACCCAAGCCACCGAAACTTTCTTTCCAAAAGAACATGCGTAACAAGCTTTCGGTGATTTACCATCTTTCTGGATCTCATTGTTTAGTTGCCAAAAGGTAGGGATTTCAGTGGCTAATGAACTATATGAAAATTCACCCAAGCCACTAAAAGTTTCCCTTTCCAAAAATGTATCTCATTTTCTTTCGGTGGTTAATGTCCTCTTGCAAACACTCGCTAAGCTGCCGAAACCAAAGCTTTTCGGTGGCTAATGAGCTGTTGGAAAACTCGCCTAAGCCACCGAAATTCCTTTCCCAAAATTTTAATAAAAACATGATGAGCAAGGTTTCAGTGGATAATCATGGTCTTGTGTTAAACTATTAGTTGCTGAAAGCCAAGCTTTTCGGTGGCTAATGAGTTATTGAAAATCTCGCCTAAGCCATCGAAAGCTAAAAATTTCAAATTTATCAAATAACGGAACATCAGATACCCCAAATTTGTTAGTCATACCAATATCTTTCATAATATGACTTGAAATCTTCATCCTATCAAAAATAAATTGTATGAGTGAACTAATTGAAAATAAATTTATTTTGGGACATAACATATCCCATCCCTTAGACAATGATTTAGTTGAGTTCGCACCATGTTTGGACATCCAACTTTGTGCGAGGTCTCCCTGATCCAAAACTACTAGTTTTTTCCAAATCATTCCAAATAGCCCTATTATCTCCTCAAATAAATTGAGCAATTTATTTTATGTAGTGATAGGAAGTCTTTAGGAAAAAACATTTTTAAAAATTGTTTAGGCTCATTTTTTAGAGCTTTTGGGATGTAATAAAGTTTGAAAAACATTGGAATTTGTTTTTCTTCAAGAAAATCAAAACTTAGGTTTTGGTGCGTCTTAGACAAACATTTAAACTGTTCATTAGCCACCAAAAACCCTAACTTTCGGCAGCTTAAACATGAAATTTTGGGCTATTTTAGCCACCGAAATCACAGGGAGTTTTAAACGATCAGCACATCTTTCACACTTAGCAACCATCAGGAGGGAAGTGCTATCATTATCCATCAGCTACCTAAAAGACAGGATAAGGGGTCAATGATGATTTGGTAAGAGGTGTTTAAATTATTATCATGAGTTTGATGTGATTTATCCAATCCCAAACCCACTTTACTCTACACCTGTCCCATATCTGTGATCTCATTACTACGATTAATGTAATGCTAGTTCATGAGATCACATTCCTTTCATTTTCTATCTTACGGGTCTCATCTTCTAAACCATTACGTTTTCAAATTTCAATTGCTAACTATATCCCTCAAAATCAAGACATTCCCTTGATTCATTCCTCATTCCTTGCATTTGTTCTCGTTGAGCCAAACTTCCCTAATCGTGTGTTGTGTTTCCTTTCCCAAAGTTTGAATTTTCAAATCGTAGGTGCAGAGAAATAGTTCAGCAAATGAAGAGAGGAGGACCTGCCCTAAGGAAAGAGCTTGATGATATCAGTTACCTGGAATCACACCCTGAGGTGTGTCATTTTTTCAAAGATGTGAGTTTTTATCGGTTCTGTGAAAAGATCCAAGGATCTCATCAGCAAATAGCAGAATCTTTTGCTCTCACATTTGATGGCAGAAAGACAGTAATTGGCAAGGAAGAGTTCCATGTAGATGAAGCTCTTATAGCTCAAGTGACAAAGCTTCCAAGGACTAGAGAAAATTGGTTCAAGAATAATGTTACAAAGTATGTTGAATTCAGATCCTACTTGAAACCAAAGCACAAAAGTCTTGTATGGAAGAAGGATACTCGTGTGTCCTATCTTGAAGAGAAATGGCAACACCTCTTGAAGTCAATTCTTATCTATATAACATGTGAGGGTAGATACAATAGGGTGATGATATATCATTTTAAATTGATGAACCACTTCAATTGTAGGAACACCTTGAATATGTCTTTTTATCTTTACAAAATATTGACTAAGATGGCTCATCAAGTCAAAGCCAATCCAACCAAAATCATAGGCAGATTATCTCATCGTGGCTTGATCAAGCTCATAGTTTATGAGTTACTGCAAAGGAGAAGCATTGACTAGGCATACTTCCTATTCTGGATTGAATTCAAAACAGAGCTACAACCCAACGATAAAAAGAGGTCTTCTTCAAAGAAGTATTTTACTCCCAGAAGTGGAAAGAGGAAGAGGAGATCCATCTCTCCAATTGTAGTTGATCACCCCTCCCCATCTTCCTAAACTAAGAAGGCTAAAAAGAAGCTAGATTTTAGTAAGAAGCAGAGAAAGAAGAAGCTTCTTCACAAGGCAATAATGTCCTCAACCTTCCATACACTGATTCTGAGGATGAAGAAGAGCAAGGAGATGACCTAGCAGATCAAGTTGCAGTAGGGCATGAGGATCTTCCCTCACCTACACCAAAGGATGATCAAAGTGAACAAGTTACAGAGGCTTCATCTAGCAAGCCAAAGAAATCCATATCTCAGAAGATAAACCAATTCCTAATACAGGTATATGAATTAGAAGTTATTGAAAGGGAAATTAAAAGAAGCAATAAAATATTAACTGAATGAAATACTGAATTATATGATTCTCTTCAAGAAATAAAAAGGAAGTGTACTAAGCTTGAAGAAATAAATATTAGGTTGATGAAGGACAACACCAAGCTGTATAGAAAAGTCAGGCTATTAAAATTGCAGACAAAATATTCAAACCCTCAGTCTCAAGCATATCCTAATTTGGAAACCTTAGTAGATGTAGCTATGAATCTTGATGATCCAAAGGAAGCTATTGATTCTACTACCATTCCATACCCTATTCAAGTTGTAGAGACACTAGAAGAATAGACTTGAAGCTTTAAAACATTAAGGTAAAATGTGATTGTTGCAGTTTGATTAACTTTTAAAAATCCAGACTTTTCGATGGCTTAGGCAAACATTTAAAGAAATCATTAGCCACCAAAAGTAGAGCTTTTGGTAGCTAACAGGATTGAATTTTTCCTCTACTAGGAACCGAAAGTGTAGACATGGCAAAGAGATCTTATTTTTGTACAGATCCAAGTTTTCTCATTCTAAGCTGCACGAGGATGATTTCTAAATAAATATTATAATTAAAAGCATCATATTTAGTGCTCTGTTCTAGTTTTAAAGGTTCCAGCAAGGTGAAAAAGATAAAGCTTATTCTCTATTTTTGGCAAAAGATGATCTATCAGTCTTCCAGGTGGAATTTTCAACCTTTTTTATCATCCTTTGAAGGCTTGCTACAACTGTCAAAGAAATAAAGACTAGCAAGACAGATATTTCCCACTTAAATAGGATTCCTTCCTATTTTTCATGAAACTATTTTGACTATCTATTTTTAGCAAATTCGATCCAGTTTTTCAAGATCTTGAACTATTTTGTAAAGGCTATAAATCCTGTGACTTATGGAACAAGGGGTTTTATTTTGAGTTCTTAACTATACTGCTATTATGATAGAGACACTTTCTATAATATATTCAGTCTACAAACTTCTTTCATTGTTATTTGTTAGATCTTCTTTTACAATTCTGCTCTATGCTTATGAGTGGAATTTTGTTCTTTATTTATGTTTACATAATCCATTGGTGACTGTCATCTTACCATATGATTAGTGAGAAAAGGATCATAAGTAATCATACTCGTTTTATTGGCCCATCATATATATATGGTTGTGTGTATGTCTTTTGGTTAATAAAGTCAGTTTCTTCATCCATATTTATATATTACCTATTTGACAGTAGCACTTAAAGGCCTTTTTTTGTCTGAATGTACTTAATACTGTCTTCAGTATACCATTCAATGAGTTAGATATTCATTTTGATCCAATATTACTCATCATTGAGAGAATCATTAAGTTACTAGGAATATTCAAGCTGCAACCTAGAAGATTTTTCTGGAGTGATAACATTTTGGCGTCGATGCCGGGCAGAAGAGATTGAAGTTCGGCTTCCTTGGGAAATGACATAGATCCAAATTTGATGATAGACAAAGTGTGGACATTATCTTGGTTTTAATCATCTCTCTGGAGAATCCATTGGAACAACGTGGCTTCTAGAAAACCTAATACCATATCAACTCCTCAAAGGCCTCCAGTGACACCTGTCTTAGATCTTGAACAGATTATAAGGAGAGGAAGAGCTCACAGAGACAAACTTCTATATCTACATGGACAACAGCAATAGGTACTTCTAGAGGTACTTATTTTGTTGTATCAAATAGACCTCCCTTTAAATCTTCTTCTACTGAAGCATCTAGTTCTCAGAAAATTATAAGTAAATTAGAAAATTTCAAAGGTGAGGAATATTCAACTACTTATGTTGTTGTAGATCTAATTTCTGAACATATTGCCCAATCTAAATTAGGAAAAGAAGTTCTAGAGCCTGTCAAAGAAGAGGATTGTTCATCTTCCTTGAATTCCTTACAAACTAAGCCCGAAGAAAACTATTTTTATATTCATACCAGTTTTTCTGCTGTTGAAATTATCTTGCAATATATTTTAGATCAAGGTGAAGAGAAGCTGTCCTTATTACTTGGAAAGTTCTATAATGCTTCCTATTTTCCCTATTAGCCAACATCTCTTCTCACCTCAATTCCTATTGGGGTAAACCTATCACCTTTATCACCACCTATACCTCCTCAGCTACCACCCACACCAACATCATCTTATTCTACTCCTTCCATACCCACATCCACTATGGTTTCCCCTCTGACTAAGATAGAAAAGATCCTCGTTTCCAGATATGCCCCTCTGAATTTTCCTAATCCCCTTTCTGGTATGCATACTGAAGATTACCAAAAATATATGCCTAAGTTTACTGGAGAGGGATACTTTACAGCTGAAGAAAATTTAGAGGATTTCTACAGTTATGCTGAGAATACAAATATTGAGCACGAGGATGTGTGGACTGTGGTTTTTATGTAGAGCTTGGATGGTTAGGCTAGGAAATGGTTCAAAGAATTACCTGTTGGATCAGTAGCTGACACTGAATCTCTAGATGACATATTTTTGAAACATTGGCGAGAAAAAGGGACCACCTTACTATATCACAAAATTTAGTAATTTGAGGAGAGAAAATGGTGAGTCTATTTCGCATTTCACAAAGAGATTTAATAAAATGTTCAGCAAAATCCCTGCTGAGATCAAACCTACAGAGACTTCAGCCAAAAACACTTATGCAAATGCTTTTGATTCTAAGTTTTTTATTCTTTAACACTCATGCAAGATGTTTCTCTTGTAGTTGAGTCTAATATTATTGCATCTCAGAAACTTAAGGGAAAACTAGACATGAAGAAGCAATCTTTAGATCCTTCTTCTTCATCAGAAACAAAAATGAAAAAATGGCCAATATGTTGGATAGATTAACATCTGAAATGTCTAAACTAAAATTTCAAGGTCAACAACCTGCAAGAGTTAAAGGGCCAAATGAATTTGCTCCCATAAACCCTAATACATTCCCTTACAAAAGAAATAACCCAAAGGCTCAGATCCTCCAAAGGGATAGAAATCCAGCTGAAGAACAAAGAATTAGAGCTCCTTTCCAAAACGCGAACCCTTGGGTGATTAAGAGGATCTGCAGCTAAGTGTGCAGTTTCGGTGATTAAGAGGATCTGCAGCTGAGTACAGATATTAGAACTGTGATTTTGTAAAGAGTTGAATAAAAGCAGTTCTGTGGACGTAGCCCCTACACTGGGGGTGAACCACGTTATATCTTGTGTTGTGGTGGTTCTGTTGTTTTTGTGCTGTTATGTTTTATGCTTTAATAAGTAGGTGAATGCTAAAGTAAGATAACTGTTAAATATTAACTTTGCTGTGAATTCCCAATTAAGGGTTAAGCAAGAAACATTCTTTTATCTAAAATGTGAAGCTAGTTAAGTGAATGTCGAAGATCTATTTTGTATAAATATTTGTTGTTAAGGCTAAAGGTACAGTAATATCCCTCTTTTGCTTGCAGAAACCTGATTCTGCAGCACCCCATAGTTGTTTTGGGTGAGACTGCAACCTGTTCGCAGGTTGTTGCCGAAAGGGCCAACACTGTGGGTCTTTTTGTTGGTGCGAAGTTAAGAGTATAAAACCTGGGTCTGCCATAAGCCCAACAAATTGGTTCCATTGCCCGTTGAACTCAATATCTGCTTAAGAGGGATCTACATCGTACCTGAAGGGCTATGTTTTGGATGCCCTCAGTAAAAGAAATCGGTGACTCGATTGAAGCTACCTATCAGAAATTTGCTGAACAAGAAAATAAGGACCCTCGTCGTAGCTCAGATGACTTTTTGCAAAGGTACATTTTCACTGATAGTTATGAAATTTTCTTTGGTAGTGTCCACATAGCATTGCACCAGTGGTTATCCAGGTTGACAGAAAGAAAGACACACTTCAAGGAAGATCAGTTTCCTGATTGGACCCCCACAAGAATTAACATATTGAAAAGAGTGAACAACGTGATATCACGAGCTGTTGATTTCTGGACAACGCAAACCCTTGAAGCATTTGTGACAGAGTTTTCCATCGACACAAGTACCTCTTTTAGCAAAGCTGAAAGATAGTTTTTCAAAGGACCAAGGGGTAAGTACCTAAATTCATTTAGTATGCAAATTAAAATGCTCTTGGATGAGAAAGGCATATTGCTTATAGAATCAAATTGCTAGATTTATTTTTACTAACCTATGTTTGGAAGTGAAAGTGACTTCGACGAGCAAAGTGGTTTGCTGCAAAGAAGTAAAAGATACAAGAGAAACCTTGAATCCTATACCCTAGTCCAGAATACTGGTTATTCCCCATTAAGTCCAAAAGACCCTAAATCTGAAGAAACCCCTTTTGTTCCAAACCCTCCTATAACTCCGCAGCGCAGATCAGTTACCCCTGAGAACCCGTCGCAATCTAAAAGTAACCCTAGCCCGAGTATTCCTGTCGCAGGTCAGTCTACCCCAGTAAGTTCTCCCCCCCCTTGGTCCACTATGGCCCATATGACTGATGATATCAAGCTCCCAGTATTCAAAGGAACTGGATCAGAGGATCCATAACAGTTTTGGTTCTTATGTGAAGCTGTTTGGACTGCTAAGAACATTATGGATCAAGATATAAGGAGAGCGCAGCTGGTCACTTCTTTTAGAGACCAAGCTTTGACCTGGTTTATGAAGTTTTCCAGTACTCAGAACCATGTCTTGGCTGATATTAAAATAGCAATGATCAAAGAGTTCAAGAAGCCTAAATTAGAGTCACAGTGTATAACTGAACTGAAAGAGATTCAGCAGAGGTGAGGTGAATCAGTTTGGGATTTTCATCAGAGTTTTAAAGTTCTGCTAGATCAAGTTAGTTTCATTATTGGACCAGCGCAGCATAAAGAATGGTTCATTGCAGCCCTATTACCTCATATCATAACTCCACTCATGCAACAGAAGGTTGCTAATCAGCAAGAGGCTTTGGAGATTGCCATGAAACTGGAGACAGCTCCTGTCGAAGATAATTCTGGCATAGCCCAAATACAAGCGCAGTTGGAAGAAATGGCTTTGGAGCTTTGCGACATGAAGAAGGGGAAATATATTCACAAATAGGCTTGGTGTACATGATGTAGGATAGAAGGTCATGACAAGGAACAATGTCATGCGCTAAGAAATTACCTAAATACTGGTGCGCCAAACCCATTTAACCCTAATGTTCTATATTGTGAGATTTGTAGAACAACTGGCCAGCATCGACCTGAAGACTACTATCTGCTACAAAGATATGTGCAAGTACCTAAGAATCCCTATTGCAAGTTCTATAAGTCAGTTGGACACAATGAAGATGAATGTCACAGCTTTGACCTTATGAGAGAGCCAACCTATGATGCATATAGGGTACAAAATGATGCACAAAGCAATGATGGATATGGTTACTACGGTGGTCGAGGTATTTTCAGAGGTTGTGGTCATGGTGGTATGCATGGAGGAGGTCGAGGCTAGTTTATTTGCTATAATTGAAACTAGGTAGGACATCTACCTAGAGACTGTCAGAACCCAACTACAACATGTCGATATTGCAGAGCAGTAGATCATGTCATTAAGCAATGCCCATAGCTGATAGCCAAGATACAAGAAAGAAATGGCACTCCTACTCAGAATATTCAGATGATTGTTGTAGAACAAAGACCTGTCCCAACCATTCACATTGTTACAAGGAGTGGAGCTACGATGCAAGTGTAGAATAAGGAGAAACATCCTGATGAGGCTTGGGTTCATAAGACCCCAGAGAAAGTTCCAACCTTTGATGTGGGAAGAGAAAAAGAAACATTTATGGAATCCAAAAAAGACTTTGCTGATCTGAGCACATCAGTAGCACCTGCGCAACAACATCAACAGCAGTTACAGTCTCAAGAAGCTTCGACGGATAAAGTAAGTACACTGTCATCACTTTTACAGAGTTGTATGAAGCTCTTAAGAAATCAGAATGCTTTAAATGAGTTATAGAAAGTTATTGCTTCTTGTGAACCTCAGCAAAAGCTCTGGTAAAGAAAAAACTATTAATAGAGTTAGAAGAATTGGAAGAGAAATGAGATTGCATGCTCAGATAGGAGAGTATGACATGACTGATATCATTTTAGACCTGGGATCAGAAGTAAATGTCTTAACTAAGAAGACATGGGAACAAATGGGAAAACCTACCCTTGAATGGTCCCCTATATAGTTGAGATTAGCCAATCAGCAGAAGATTGTGCCCCTAGGAAGATTCCCTAGTGTCCCAGTAGACATTGATGGAGTCAGTACCTTAGTAGATTTTGAAGTCATTGAAATAATTGATGATAGCAACCCCTATCCAGCCTTGCTAGGAATTGAATGGGCAATAGAGAATTCTGCAGTAATCAACCTTAAGAAAAGGCAGATGACTTTTGAAGGAAAAGGCTTGAGAGTCATAGTACCCTTGGACCCTTCTCAAGGAGAAAGGTACACAGAGCCAGTTAGAGATGAAGATCAGGATGTTTTGGATCATATCTACAACATCACAGCTAAAGAAGAAGACTATGTTAACACTACTACTGAAGGTATAATGGATTGGAAGTGTGATAGTTCTTGCATGACTGATTCAGATGAAGGCTTAGAGAATTGGCATAATAGACTTTATGAGCTACATGGACATCGATGTGCAAGAATTACCAAGTCTCTCAGATGGCTTGGTTCATAGACAAGAGTCTTACCTATTTTTGATGGCTTGACAGACCCTGAAGAGTTTATTTTGCAATTCTCAGAGCAGGTACCAGACTCACAGAAAATGGAAACTCTAGATTCAGTATTCAGAGCTACAGTAGCCAGATGGTGGAATGGTCACAAAAAGTATATCCCTAGTTGGGGAGCTTGTCAAAAGTTCCTTCGCCTGAGATTCATGGATAAAACTCAGGAGGTGCGAAGCAGATTTAATGGTAAGACTAGACCTCAGGAACATTTGGAGCAATGCTACGAAGCATGGAAGCAGGTACCTCATGAAGAATGGGTACATAGGTTTATACACACTCTGGAACCTGTAGCAAAGAACTGGTATGCATAGGTGGAGCTTCGCCATGGCACTGTAAGTTGGGATAGTCTTGTTGATAGTTTTGTGCTCACATTTGCTATTAATGAGGTTTGCCCTGCTTTGGATGCAGCTGTTAGATTGATCCATACTAAGGTGTTTGATGATAAAAAAATAGTAGAGTACCAACCTGATTGGAAGGAACAAGAAGCTAATGCAGTAGAATGCTACCGTTTGGACAAGATATTTGTCAGATTTGGTGTCTTCAATGCACAGTTATGGCATATTTGGTCATTGGATGCTATAAGAAGACGCCTAGCCTGGTGCATTTCACATTACACATTTTCTTGAGTTTTACAATTACGTCCATGTCAGCTGATTGCGGAGTTCAGGAATTATTAAGAGAATTTGAACTGAGGGGTATGCAGAACCTTATGAGAAACCCACTTGCATCTACACCCCGTGAAGAGACTCCTCCAGCACTGAATCAGCCAATGCAGACACGATCTACCAGGAAGAAGTTTAAGCCCGAAGTTCGTTCTAAGAGAAACGAAGACAGACATAAGAAATCAGGGAAAACACCGGAGGATCCCGAGATGAATGCATCTGGTTCAGCAAAGATCCCACCTGAATGGGATGAGAACATTGCATCGTAGCATCCACCATATCTTCCGCCTATTCAACCAGGAGTTCAGCCACCTCGACGGAACGCCAAGTTCACTTTACGCACCCCTTCGCTGCCATAAGGTGTGCAGTTGGTCAGGTCAATGACAGGGAAAATAGACCGGCTGAGGTACACAGACCACCATACAAATGATCGTGGGAAATTCCCACAGTTCACACTTGGGACATACTTGCACTCTGTCTACTATCCGGAGACTGGAGCGACATTATTAGAAGTGAAACAGTGGGCTGCTGGCTTGGAGAAAGCTAGTTTATTGAACATGCTCAATGTTCCCCACTTCGGTCACAGCACACAGGTGACCGTGGTGGTCAAGCAATTATTGGCGTTGGTGCATGATGGGAACCTATGGATCGAAAACCAGAAAATAGCCATCAATGGAGAACTCATTCACCAGATTATGGGCTTGCCGAAGGAAGGGCCTGATCCTAGCATTGAGTTTATGGGAAAACATGAAGACACGAAGCTAGCACAAAGTATGAAGGAATGCTTCAGGCTGACGAAAGGAAAGCGAGGGTATCAAAACTCGATCATTCAGCATCAAAACATTCGATTCGCCGCAGAACTCTTAGCATGCAAGCTAATGCGGAAGTGTAGACCGAATGAAGTATCTACCCCGATCGTCAGTATTGCTGTGAACTGTGCCGAAGGCTACAGTTACAAATGGGAAGAGTACATTGCCAAGGAATTCCTTGAAGATGTCCATGATGCGCAGGAGAAAGGTAGACCCTTTCACTATTCATGGATGATAGTGCTTATTGCACTTGTAGGATGGAAAGAACCTACCGAGGTGCAGTTTGTTGATGTGCCTTCGAACATGCCTGCACATCAAGGTACGCATCTCTTTGGGTGTCGCAAGACAAAGCATACCAGCAGATGACGAACTATGTGTTCACCTTCTATGCCATGAAGCAGAGTGAGAGCCTCGCTGCGTAGTTGAAGGAAGTGGAGCAGAGGAAGAGGGACACAGAAAATAAGCAGGTTACATTGGCATGAGTATTGGATGAGGCATGTCGAAGTCTTCCTGACTTTGACATGCAGGCTGAGGAAGAGCCGGAGCAAATAATTGCCAAGATGAAAGACTATGCACAACAGTCTCGCAGTGAAATAGAGAAGCTCAAAGCAGAACATGTGGCTCAGATTGCGGAGCTTCAACTTCGCATCATCTCGAAGAGCCCACCAGAGGTTAGGGGGCAGCGCCGCAGAGATATTAAGGCCTCAGTGATGAAGATCTCAGATCTTGCAAGCAGCCTAGCAAAACTGCTAGAGGAAACCATCGATGCCTGGGCCAACCTGCAGGACAATACATAAGTAGAAAAGCTACAAGAAACCATCAAGCAGCGATAGATAGAGCTGGATGCAGTGAAGGTGAAAATTAAGACTCTGCCTCCTATGCAGAAGATGCTCAAGGTAAAGCAAAGCAAGGAACTATAGCAGGAAATTGAGTAATGCAGAATGAAAGAAACACTGCTGGAAAATTCTATGCAGCCCCTTATCAACGAGGCCTTGGATTTGAGTACTACTGTGGATAGCCAGCTCAAAGTTCTGAAAGAGTATGATGCATTTACACGGGAAAAGACCAGCGAAGCATGAGCAGCAGCATTGCAGGAGTTGGTGGAGAAGGAACAAGAAGATGATGATATCATGTGCGGCCTCAACAAGTAGTTTATTATCTTTGCCAACAATATTCTCCCACCAGACAAGTAGCAGAGTGTCCCGGGATGGGACACTGGTGAGTCTTATGGTCATGTTGGGGCATGCGCCTTAACGATCATTAATTTTGGTAACTCCATGGTTTTTGTGGAAGCTTGTAAGTGGATTTGTGACTCAAAATAGTCTTAGGGGTGTCGAGGTTGAGTCAAATTCCCTCCTTTTGTAAATGACCCATGATTTGTGGGTTC
>LPNX010672192.1:204236-215862 GCA_001517045.1 Pseudotsuga menziesii | reverse complement strand
TAGTGCACTTGTATAAATAAGGCACTCATGTAAAGGAGTCAAGTAAGGTTATAGTAGGTTCTATTATGATGATAAATTGAGGTGAAGGCCTATTTTGGTTGAAGGTTAAGTCCTAGCTGTGTGCATGGACAACCCCTGTAGCTAAGTGCACAGAGGGTTTTTGTAAGAAAGGTTCTGTAGCTGAGTGCACAGATCTGCAGCTAAGTGCACAGTTTGGGTGATTAAGAGGATCTGTATCTGAGTGTGCATATCAGAACTGTGATTTTGTAAAGAGTTGAATAAAAGCAATTATGTGGATGTAGCCCCTACACTGGGGGTGAACCACGTTATATCTTGTGCTGTGGTGGTTCTATTGTTTTTGTGTTGTTATGTTTTATGCTTTAATAAGTAGGTGAATGCTAAAGTAAGATAACTGTTAAATATTAACTTCACTGTGAATTCCCAGTTAAGGGTTAAGCAAGAAATGTTCTTTTATCTAAACTGCGAAGCTAGTTAAGTGAATGTCGAAGCTGTATTTTGTATAAATATTTGTTATTAAGGCTAAAGGTACAGTAATATCTCTCTTCTGTTTGCAGAAACCTAATTCTGTGGCACCCCATAGTTGTTTCGGGTGAGACTACAACCTGTTCGCAGGTTGTTGCCGAAAGGGCCAACACTGTGGGTCTTTTTGTTGGTGTGAAGTTAGGAGTATAAAACCTAGGTCTTCCCTAATCCCAACAATAATGATGGCCCCTTCAAACCTATGAAAAGGGATAAAGACCCCACTATCCATAAGCACAATATAGGTATCCAAAGTCATCCTAAATTCATAAGTTTGTCTACTGATTTGACTGCTGATCAAAGGTCAGAATATTGCAATCTTATGAAAGAATTTGCTGATATATTTGCTTGGGAATAAAGTGATCTGAAAACATATGATACAGATATCATTCAACATAAAATTCCCTTGGAAAAGGACACCATCCCTTTTAAACATAATTTAAGGCCTATCAGTCCTCTCTTATTGCCTGTGATTGAGAAAGAAATCAAAAAGCTCCTTGATGCTAAAATCATAATCCCACTAAGGTATTCTAAATGGATTTCAAATTTAGTAATAGTGAGGAATAAAAATGGTGAGATCAGGTTATGTGTCTATTTTAGAAACCTAAATAAATGCTCCAAGAAAGACAACTACCCCCTACCCAAAATGGAGCATCTGTTGCAAAGAGTTTCAGGAGCTAGTGTCATGTCATTTCTAGATGGCTTCTCAGGATACAACCAAGTTTCTGTACACCCTGATGATCAAGAAAAAATAGCTTTTACCACTCCTTGGCATACCTTCATGTATGCTAAGATGCCATTTTGGCTAAAGAATGTTGGGGCCACTTTTCATAGGGCCATGGACATAGCCTTTCTGGGATTAAAGGACAAGTTTGTTCTCATATATATTGATGACATCATTGTATACTCAAACAGTTATGAAGAACATTTTCATCACTTAAAAAAGGTTTTTCTAAAATGTAGACGGTTTGGGATATCTCTGAATCCAAAAAAGTCTCAATTTTCTATCAGGGAGGGAAAACTCCTAGGCCACATAGTTTCAGCAGAGGGTGTGAATATTGATCTAGTTTGGGTTGAAGCAATTCAGAAATTATACATACCAAGCTCAAAAAAGGATATTCAATCATTCCTCGATAAGATCAATTTTTTCAGGAGATTTATTCCTAATTTTTATGACTTAGTGAAACACATAACTTCCATGTTGAGGAAGGAATCTGAAATTAAATGGATAGAAAATGCAAGAAAATCTTTTGAAGCCTTCAAGCAGGCTATCATGGAAGCTCCTACTTTAATTAGTCCAGATTACACCAAGGGATTCTATATTTTTTCTTTCGCTTCCTATGATACATTGGCAATCATCTTGTTGCAGAAAGATGATGAAGGTCTTGATCACCCAATCACTTTCTTCAGCAAAACATTGAGGGATGTTGAACTAAAGTACGATCCTATAGAAAAACAAGCTTATGCTCTTATTAAGTCATTGAAAGATTTCAGAATTTATATTTTACAAGAAAAGGTCATTGCCTATGTCCCTTCAGCTTCTATGAAGGACGTTTTAACCTAGCGTGACATTGATGGCAAGAGAGCCAAATGGATTACAAAGACGATTGAATTTGATATAGAAGTAAATCCCACCAAGATAGTAAAAGGCCAAGGCCTATCTAGGCTTATGGCTGAAGAAAATTGTGATCTAATAGGCATGAATTTCATTGGGATAAGTTCAGCAAGATTGCAGACACATATAGCAGCAGAAGAGTAGCATGATAGTAAGAAGGTGGCTGAGAATTTGTCTTCATGTGAGTGGTTGTTGTTCAAGATAAAGCACTCTTGTAACCTAGGGTCTGGATTACCAACTTACTACTAACTTGCAGACAATCAACTTTTTACAATGAATGGAAAGAGAATAGGAAGAAAATCTTGAGTTACTCGATTAACGACGATTGATCCAAGCTTGATATTCTCTTGCTCCACTTCTATCCAAAGCTTCTAGGGATGTACTTCTCCACATACAAAGAGAAAATCCTTCAAGTAATATCTCATGCATATGTATATTAGAGGTTATATGAAAAGCATATATATAACATAATCACACATATTCATTAAGCCAATATACATGAAATAAACTCAAGACAAGATTGGAAAAAGAATTCTCTTTATTAACAAGCGGTGAAAAATATAAGAGTACAACCCAACTTATGACATAAGGACTCCTCTGCAACCAAAGGACTCTAAGTTCTTCTACTCCAAGACTTTGAAGATATACCACTAGCATAACTTTGCTCTACAAAATTGATTGATTAGCCCCCACCCCAAGGCCTCTATTTATACCTTGGGAAATAGAGTGGTTTTGAAGGTTGGGATGGTTGAGATGGTTGGGATAGTTATGGATTAGGCCCCAACTAATCTTATCTAATATCGATTATATTTTTTAATTTTGAATTAGGGTATACGCGGGTTGCAATGCAAATACTCATGTATGACATGCGAGTTACAATGCACATAGTCGCGCATGCAACCCAAAATCCATAATAAAAATATACAAGGCTGGTTTGAGGAAAATGCATCAAAGGTCATTCCCATCTATAGTGTTTAGGCCACTTCAATCCAAATTGTCCTTTTGTCTACCAACATGAAGACTGTCGGTACTCAGACGGAGAAGTGCCATTTTGGCTGATGACAAATGCCCCCTAACATTAGAGGAAATTTCAACTCAAAATGGGCCTCCTAAAAAAATTAATAAAATAATAGTTAAAATAATAAAATAATATTTATTAATTTTGGAGGAAGAAAAGAAAAAACTACTTTTTTGTTTATATTTTCAACATATCTCCTAGTTTTTTTACTCAAATTTTGACCAAGTGAGCTCGTTGGATGCAGAATTAAATTACACATCCAATGAGTACCCACTCACCATACTTTTGGTAGACCCAGCTACCCCAAAAACAAGAAATACCTAAAAAAATGATGATGATGTCATCATCACATTTTTTCAGGTATTTCTTGTTTTTGGGGTAGCGGGGTCCATCAAAAGTATGCCAAGTGGGTACTCGTTGGATGGGTAATTTATTTCCACATTCAACGAGCTCTCCCGATCAAAATTTGAGTAAAAACATAAGGAGATATGTCAAAAATACAAATAAAAAATGTAGTTTTTTTATGATACCTATCCCCAAATTTATATTAACAAAGTGTTTAAGACCTATACGGTATTTCAAATTTAAATAAATTTCATTGGCTAACACATGACAACATGGAATTTTAATTAGAGTTAAAAGGCCCATTTTGAGTTGAAATTTCCTCTAATGTTTGTGAGGTTAGAGGGAAGAGATGGCCGAAATACATTATAATCATTATCTTGGAGAACTCGGAAGTCCAAGGAAGCAGAGGAAGTACTTGAAACAAATACATATCAAATTTCATATACAAAATCATATCTGAGGATGCCATGTTCAATATACTGGAACACTAGCTCCTTTACAATATTTGAGTACATCATATGATACGGGTGCTAGACCACGTATATTATAAAGGTGGATCTAAGCCACAATATACAATCATGATGAGTCTTTAGAGATCTGGAAGCTGTGTAAGTGAACACAACATAGTCTTGTGCAACTTAGGTTATAGATGTGAACCTAAGGTCTTCGTCATAATCCAAAGGAACCAGTACAATCTAGGCCATGTGAATAGATGTGTCGAAGTCAAACATGGAAAGGATTCGACAGATTTCCAATCAATAGGTGACAATTGACAACTGAAGCAAAGGAATTCACCAATGATGAAATTGGATCCTAGGGTACCATCGTCAAAACTCTAGGTATTTGTCTTAAGGAAATACTGATGAGAAACCATGTTGTGATGAGGAAGGAAATAGATCCTCCAATGGATCACAAGAGTGACTAGGAACTGGATAAAGGAAGGTAGACACAAGTGATATCAGATAGGATAATGATGGAATCATGATAAAAGAAAAAATATAGGGATAGATCCTTGAACAGTGAGCACGACAAAAAGATGACCCAAGGTATCTTTTTAACTTTATAGATAGAACAACTAGACTTATCTGTCATGTAGGAGACATGATTAGATTCCCTAGGCATAAATGACAAGTGGAGGAGTAATAAACTCAAAGTGATAGCTGGAATGAAAATGTACACTGATACATGAGTATCGAAAAGTTCAGAGAGTGCTATGTTCAAGGAGGACATGTTGCCAACGACTGTAACCCAAAGAGGAAAAATATTCCTTATCTTTCCTATTAAATTTTAACGAGTCCAGGAAATTCAACTCAGCTCTCTCTTCATTTTTGACAAGCTTGAAGAGAATAAGGAATAGTGCTTGTGTTGGTTATGCTGGGCAGACCCGGGTTTACTATAATCAACCAACAACACCCCTAGCTCACTGGCCCTTTCGGCAACATACTGCGAAGCGGCCTGAAGTCTCACCCGAAGTGATTCTAATGGGTTGGCCAAGGACTCAAGCGTCTTGGACCAGGTTCTGTGGTGTCTTTTCTTATGACTCACAGCTCTTCTAGCTGCGAGGTCTCTTTCTCTACGCGTCGTGTGACTCCTCTGCTCGCGTCGCACGATCTCCTCGTCTCGTAGCTCTTCTAGCCGCGAGATGTCCTCCTACTGTTGTGCGGTCCCTTCCCTCGTCGCGCACTTTCACTGACTCGCAATGACTCCATCCTTATCGCATCACTGCTCACCAGGAGACACGTAACTTCCTCCCAACGCTAAGACCTTAACCTACGGTATCACGCACCACAGCTCCTCTGCCGGTGCGGTATCGCCTTCTTGCGATAACCTACTCCCGTGGCTCAGTGCACTTAGCATTGTTCGTGTCAACTCGCAAGACTCAACATACCAGGATGTTCAATACTGCGACTAGTGATTGTTTCAAGCAAAGCATAAATGAACCCACATACAGCATGCCAAAGACTTCAACTTATGTGTATCCTTCTATATTGATGTAAACTGATTAACACATTCATTCATTAAACTGTAAACAAAGTCCAAGAAATGACTGATAATTGCACAAGTAAACATAACACATAATCCAATCACATAACACTCGATTTTAACGTGGTTCACCTCCAGGATGGAAGTTACGTCCACAGAACTGTGTTTTATTATAGCTCAGGGGAAGGTAAAACATAGTTCTGCTGCACCGCATATGCAGCTCAAGATATTCTCTCTTAGATATCTTTTCTTCTCTATATTGCACTCCTACAATATACTCTTCCCTCTCTGTCGATCCATGCGGATCGTTACATGCATTCTCTATAAGCCAGCTACTAGTTACAGTAATATTTCTACCGCTAATAACAGAACTAGAGCTTGGCTTTTACAATAGTCTATGTTACTTCTATTATCTATATCACCCAACAATTGTCTAACTGTCTAACCAACCCTTTTACAATACAAAATGTATCCTTTTATAGGCTACCCGAAGGTCTTGCCATTACAACACTGTGGGCCTGTCCCAACAGTAACCCAAAACCCTAACTAGTGACAGTCGGCCATATCTGTACTTGAGGAAGCCACTTTCCGTCACACCACAGCACTCTGTAGTCTTCCATGCTTCCCGGTGCTGACCATGGGTACTGTGCACCGCTTCGTTGTTTCTGTCCTTTGTCTTCAATGCTTCAGCCTCGTTGCTCCTTTTCCTTTATGAGGGTCGCTGAGCCCTCCTGTCTTCGTCGCTACCTTCAATGCAGTGGGTGAGCTCTCTCATCTCGACCGCTCAAGTACCGTCGTCTTCCTTGACTTCTCTATCTTAAAAGTCATGGTTTCTGGCTCTGCTCTATAGCTGGAAACGTGCTACGGCGTCGTAGCTCTATCTTATCTTCTCTCAACCAAAAATTATCTATCCGCTAAACTAGCAGCTTCTTCTGTAGCTGTGGGACCCTGCTCCAATAGTCCCCTAACACTTACTTGTGGCTCTTTCTCGAGCCACTACCAGCGGGCTCCTCCTGCTGTAGCTTTTCCTTGGCTTCCTGTGAAGCCTTATTAAACTTGTCTCGAAGTCCTGCGACTTCGTTCTGCATTGCTTCGACACGCTCTTGTGCCGAGTCAAGCATAGCTTGACTAATACTGGAGTCCTCTTGTTAACTTAGTTCATAGGTCTCTCGTACCATTCCTTATTATTATGCTCACAGTCTCGTCGCTTGCAATACCTACTATCCTTATGCCTACCATAAGGATTCAAATCTCTGGTATCACGAGAACTCCTCTCTATCTGGGTTAGAGCTCGTACGATATGGAAGATATAAATCTGTATCTTCCAGGCTTCTCAAAACATGCCGCTCGACCTGGATCCTTTTATATGAAAGGGATACAAACCATGAATTCCATTCTGAGAACAAGGCTTTGTCTGCATGCTAGAATTCTACCGTCTGTTGGGTTTGTTGTCCTCTTCCACTTTTCTTCTCTTCGAGGTGCTATAGATACTCATGCTGCCTCTGATCGTCAGATTTTCATTTCATTGCCTCCACAATCTATTGTTCTTCTCTTAGCTGATCAGATAGGTTGGCGACCTTCTCCCGTCGTCTTCTTTTTCTCATTTTTACTTTCTTCCCGGTGGGAGAGTTCTTCTCATCATTCTTCTGCTCTGCTTTCTTATCTTCAGTGATCGGCTCATCTTTCTTCTTCTCCTTAGCAGAGATTTTGATCACGTCTTCGATATCCTACGCTTGACTCCTCATCCTTAGAAGCTTCCTGACCTGTGATGCATCTAATTTCACAACCTTGGGCGGCGTCGTCATGGAGGACGCAAGGCCTCCACGCTGAAACCTTCTCAAAATGTTTTCTATAGGTTTGTCCTCGGACAGAACCCACTCAGTGTAAAATGGTGGATGTACAATGGCTGCAACTTCTGAAAATCACAGCACTCTGTAACAAACTTAGCTCTTCACAGGGAATTCTTAACAACTTACTCTATAGCTCTCGATTTTTCTACAAACGTAACCGTCCCAATTGAATACTTTCTACTTTTATGCCCAATACGATAATCATGGATGTAATGGTCATCTAGACTGAACCTGTTGGTCATAATAAATGCCTGGACAAGACCACACCCATCATCCAATCCTTAATAAATGCAGAAATCCGATCGAATTTCCCTCAAAATGTGTGTGTACGGGCGCCAGTCTCGTCAAATATTTACCAAATCTGGAAAAATTGATTATACTGCTGCCAAATATACGGTAAGATATATCAGTCATTTCCTCATTAACTGCTGGTTAGAAGGTGACTTGACTAGCCCTCTGCTTCCTAGCAAAGTGGGTACGTGGCACGGGGAAACATCGCACTGCCGCAATGCGACTCCGCATCACCTGCGTAAAACAATACTTAAGTTCCTTTTTTTTTTTAACGTGGTTCACCTCCAGGATGGAAGTTACGTCCACAGAACTGTTTTTTATTATAGCTCAGGGGAAGGTAAAACACAGTTCTGCTGCACCGCATATGAAGCTCAAGATCTTCTCTCTTAGATCTCTTTTCTTCTCTATATTGCACTCCTACAATATACTCTTCCCTCTCTGTCGATCCCTGCAGATCGTTACATGCATGCTCTATAAGCCAGCTACTGGTTACAGTAATATTTCTACCGCTAATAACAGAACCAGAGCTTGGCTTTTACAACATTCTATGTTACTTCTATTATCTATATCACCCAACAATTGTCTAACTGTCTAACCAACCCTTTTACAATACAAAATGTATCCTTTTATAGGCATCCCGAAGGTCTTTCCATTACAACACTGTGGGCCTGTCCCAACAGTAACCCAAAACCCTAACTAGTGACAGTCGGCCATATCTGTACTTGAGGCAGCCGCTTTCTGTCACACCACAACTCTCTGCAGTATTCCATGCTTCTCGGCGCTGACCATGGGTACTGTGCACCGCTTCGCTATTTCTGTCCTTTGTCTTCAATGCTTCAGCCTTGTTGCTCCTTTTCCTTTATGAGGGTCCCTGAGCCCTCTTGTCTTCGCCGCTGCCTTCAATGCAGTGGGTGAGCTCTCTCGTCTTAGCCGCTCAAGTACCGTCGTCTTCCTTGACTTCTCTATCTTAAAAGTCATGGTTTTCGGCTCTGCTCTGTAGCTGGAAACGTGCTACGACGTCGTAGCTCTATCTTATCTTCTCTCCGCCAAAATTTATCTATCCGCTAAACTAGCAGCTTCTTCTGTAGCTGCGGGACCCTGCTCCAACAGCTTGATAATGTCACTTATTCATGGATTTTACAAGCCCGAACTAGTACATGCTTGCTTGGTGTTTTCATATTTAGAGAGTCTAAAAATGCCAAAGAAGACTCCAGGGGGTTCCTTTTTCATCCAATTTAGTCTCCTTAAACCGAAAAAGTATAAAACATATCTCAGAATAACTCTCTTAACTTTTGAAGAAGAAAAGGTGAACCTTTTTCGTACTTAGTCAGGGAGGTCCAAAAAAGGTTAAATTACCACCTACCCAACACTCCTTCAAGAGTAGCTTATAGCTTAAGTTTTACGAGTGTGAGGGAAAGCAAGATCACTCAAAAAGATCGATCTGAGTACGAGAAATGGGGCTTACAACAATAAACTTGATGTTTTGTTCTTGTTGTTTAACGAGCATGACAAAGACATAAAGTACACTCGAAATATTTTTCATGTTTAGGTCTAGAGCATAAAAAAGAGAAAACTAAGCCCATATCGGGTGGTCCTTTTCCTTATGTTTAGTCCCCCAGGTCTGGAAAAGTGATAAGCCTATGCTTGAGAATACTCTTCTCAATTTTGTAGAAAAGAAAGTGATCCTTTCTCGTATTATTTCACATGGTCCGAGAAAGAGATAACCTACCACCAATGTGGATTCCCATTCACATATTCTTAACAAGCCTGAATGAACAAGTTTAATTGACAGTCAAGTCTATTTTGAGGAGTTATATCTGGGCCTAAAGAAACTCCATAAGGGTGGGGAGCCTTATAAAGGGAATAGCTTGTAAAAAGAGACAAAAAATGAGGCTCAATTTGGCGTGAAAAATAGCTAAGAAGGCTACCTGGAACCTATGACAAATGCGGAATGAGTACCAAAAGACAATAAATGTGTTCTAAGCTAGGGTACTCATGTTAGGAAAGCCCTATCCATGGAAGAACAATGATTTATACAAGGTACTAATGGTTGAATACCATAGTCTGTGGTCAAAGTAGCAATCCTAGGGGTAAAGCAGATTAAGTGTAAATGCAAAAATGCATATAAATGATCAGAATCCTACCCCATATGATTGGAATATGACTTTGAATAACCTTGTACTTGTTTCATTAGGTAAAAAATAACATGGCATTAGTTTGATTTTAATAAAAATTACAAACTATAGGTTAAAAAACCCACTTTTGAAATAATTTCTATAAATAGCGCAAAATTAGAAATCAAATTCACCATTTGGCATTTTTACCCAATATAGACAAGTTTTACCTCTACTTTCAATTGCTCATTGTGGTCAAACCGTAGGACAAATTTCAAAACCGCAAGTGCCAGGTAAATCTACTCTCCATGCTCTTTTATTTCATCTAAGCAAATTTTTTTATTTTATGAAAAAATTTGATGTTTTCAACCAATTTAAAGGTAGTCACGTTGTATACACAGGTATGCTATCTAAACAGTCATGTATACGCATTTTATACACAACTTACTCAAAATAAATGCGCTTATGATACACGACATGTCCAAAGGACAATCGTGTATACTGCGCGATATGTAAAAATGCTATTTAGGGACAAAATCAAAAAAAATTACATGAATTTAATGTTTGATAATGGTCTTGTTAACAGGCTGAGACATTGCGTTGGAGTAGAGGGAGAGGGAGCATGAAGACATGGACCAATATGCTCTTCAAATTCCCTGCATGGTGCATGCATTGTGGCAAAGTGGGTTGCTTAAATTATTTTGTACCTCACCTATCCAATTGAATGTTCGCTTACTAGAGTTTTTGATAAACTACTGGGATCATGATCTAGGTGCATTTGAATTACAAGGTGAGATTCTAGAGATTACACTAGAAGACATCTATTATATATCTGATTTGTCACAATGGGGATCTCCTATCAACTTGGAAGGTACCGGTAGGGGTGGTGACCTTCTAATTGTTCAAAACTACATTGACACTTACTGCGCGCCTTGTACCCAGAAAAGGGGTACTTGCATCTCTATTGTTCATATTCATATATTTCCATTGTAAGTGTTGGTAAGCGCGATAGTGAGGGTTGTAGTATCATCATCACTTCATCTTGCAACTCGAAACTCGAAACCAAATGAGAATTGTGGTGGAATTTCTATAGGGAGCCTTATATGACTGGTGCTCAAGAGTAATCTCAATAATGAAGAACCAACTCTCTGACTGCAAGAGAGGCCGATGAAAAAACTTATTTTATTATAGGATATTGGTGGCCTTTTTATTTGAGAGAGTTCCTGGTCTCAATCCCGCAGTACCTCTACCAGTTTCCTCTCCCCGTTAGCCTAGGCTGAGTAAGTAGGGAGAGATCTCCCTCTGCCAGGGTAGTGGTGGATCAATTCAGAGTTTGTACGACGATGACTTCTACCTATGGTGGGAGTGATAGCTACTAGCACTAGAGCAGTTTCCATATGATGGGTTGGATTTTCGGGGTGACAATGACCTTGTCCTCCCTTCTGGAGGAGCATGGGGAGCGTCAAGTATTTTGGTTTTTCACTTTTTTTTAAATTTTTATGAATTTTAGTCATAAAGATATATACATATGTATAAGAGTTTTAATCCTTTAAATGTTTAAAAATGTAGACATTGGACCAGTTTTCCCTATTGGGAATCCTTGTATGTATGTGCGACCAATGGCAGGAGAGGATCACAGTCTGATTAGGGTTCTTGAGGGGAAGCTAGCCAAGCTTACCCAAAGAGTACCTACTTTGCATATTGAGCAGATCGGTGCTGTTATGCAAGACCTAGTGTTTGGTATCCCACCTATCTAGATATGCCTTATGAGAAGGGTAGCCATAACAGTACTTGTTTACATAGAGGATACTGCAGCTGAAGAGGCTGAAGAAGCCCGAGAGAAGGGTGGTGAGGATGACCATGGTGTTCA
>LPNX010672192.1:175619-203647 GCA_001517045.1 Pseudotsuga menziesii | reverse complement strand
TTAATGAATTTTGATTTCTTGGAATATGATTAAATGTAATAAAATCAAAATTTCTTTCCAATAACCTAACTTGCATAAACTGACGTAGTATAATAGGGTTTCGCACCTAATATGCTTCATTGAGCTAGGAAACTACCAGTTGAAAGTCAAGCCTGAATTCTAGCTGGGTAATGCCTCATGACAAGGAATCCCATAAAAGCTCAATAACAGCCCTATACTTGGCCACATTATTGGTAGTAGGACCTAGACAAGCACCTCCAGAGGAAACTAGTTGTCCTGAGGGTGAGTAAATAACCCATGCAATTGATGCCAGGTTGTAAGTGTGGCAACTAGCACCATCTGCAAAAACTATGAACCACTCGAAAGACATCTGTAACAACCAACAAATGATATAAAAACACAAAATAGCAAACTATTGTACATAAATTTACATACAATCAAAATACAAAAAAGTGCTAAGCCTAAGCATAGTACTTTTTGAGGTAGAGCCCATTTCTAGGCTCAAGCAGCTTATTTCCCTTGAAATCAGTTAATTCATACGCACCTTTCTTCAATAATTTTGACACAACATAAGGTCCTATCCACATAGACCTAAATTTCCCTGCCCCCAGGGGTTGTTTGTCTTGATCCCAAAGCAAGACAAGCTCCCCTTCAGAAAAAATCCTAGGTTTGACCGATTTATCGTACTAATTTTTTACCCTATTTTTATGAGCTTCATTTTCTATCAGCACATCTCTACACTGTTCATCTATATTTTCTAAGTGTAACAACCATTCTTCCAGCTTAGTCGTATCAGGTAGCACATGAATAGCAACCTTTAAAGATGGGATTTCACATTCAACCAGGGTTATTGCTTCCACTCTGTGAACGAGTTGGAAAGGAGAAAATCCTATGGCATTTTTCACATTGGTCTGATACAGCATGATGTGCCAATTGGACCAGGCTGCATTAATAGTGCACTTGAAAATAGTCTTCAAGGTTTTATTTACAGCCTCAACTTGACCATTCTCTTGAGGGTAGAAAGAAGACAAATGTTCTTGTTTAAACCCTAACATAGTGGTCAATTCAATCATCATGCTATTTTGGAAATGACTACCATGGTCAGTGACAATCTATTTAGGAATACCGAAACGTGTGATAATTTGGTTAAAGACAAAAAAATATGCAGTTTCCCCATCAGATTTATAGGTGGGCATTGCCTCTTCCCACTTTGTGAAGTAATCTACATCGGCAATATTGTATTTGTGCCTCCCAACCGATACTGGGTTTCACATCACATAATATATCCCCCACTTCATAAAGGGGGGCACTAAGATGACGAGAAATATCAGAGCAGGATGTGACCGCATCTTTCTGGTATAAAGCTGACATGATGACAGAGCTTCACGGCTTCCACACAGTCTTTAAATATCGTGGACCAGAAATAACCAGCACGTAAGATCTTCTGGGTTGTTGCTAACCCAAATAAATGACTCCCACATGCTCCACTATGAGAATCATTTAGGACAATTTGGGCCTCTTTGTGGGTAGGAAATTGACGCAAAACATAATCTACCCCTCTACAATATAAAGTATCTCCAATAATGAGGTAGTTTTTTGCATGTATGCATAGTTTACGTTGTTCTTCCTGTGAAAAGGTTGTAGGGAAATTCAGAGTATGGATATAGAAAAGTATATCTCTGTACCAAGGGTCAGAGGTGGAAATAAAAAAGATGTGCTCATCTGGGAATGAGTCTTCTTCAATGGCTACATCTTCCTCAACTGGAAATTCTGCGATGAGCTCTGCAAAAACTAAGGATTTTTTGTATTTGGCGGATTGGAAATCTAAGTCAAAATCCTGGAGAATGACTATCCATTTGTTGAATTTTCCTCCAACTATCTGTTGGGACAAAACATATTGCAAAGGATTAACATCCGCCACTACCGTCATGGTCCTCAGTAAGATGTGTTAGATTTTTATCATTTAAGCTTGCATTAACTTAGGATATTATCTAAGAGAATAACAAGCACAGCAATCAAACACATGAGACAATGAACACAAATATTTTCCTCAGGGAAACCATAAAGGATAAAACCCCACAACTTCCTCAAAGATAGAATCAGCACGAAAAGCAAAGCCCCAAAAATAGTAAGATGATCTCCCGATAGTAGTAGTCTCTCTCTCTCTTGTCCCAACAACTTCTTTTCTCGAATTTATGCACTACAAATAAGTGTGAGTGAGTGTGTGATAAATAGATAGGATCACTCTCTATTTATACTAATTCCTAACTTGACAATAACTCACTAGGTCCGACTTCTCTAGGTGACTCTAATAACCCTAGGGCCCCACAACTGCGGGGACTTTAACCCTTGAACAATAGGAGGGTTACCCACAATGACTTGACATGACTTGTTTACATTATAGAACCTCTCGATGGGAACATTGGGGCATGACATGACTCAATTACATTACATATACTTCCCGGAATAAACATCAGGGTACAATACATGAAATATGTAAGTGAATACATTCCAAAGTTACAAATACATCAACACTCCCTCTTAACTAGGAAGGTATTCTCTTGACACAATTTTCAACACTGGTCCTCTTCTCTGTATCAACTAGATCATCTCGTCATCTTCCTATTCAAGTCATATTCATCTTCAACTTGTCTTCATCTTCAAATCTTGTTCATATTCAAGTCATATTCATCTTCAAGTCTTCTTCATCTTCAAGTCTTCTTCATCACGAGATCTGGATCATTACTCAATCTAGATCATCATCACTGTACCATCATCAAGTATGGATCATCACTTGATCTCGATCATCATCAAGTTTGTATCATCACTTGATCTAGATCATCATCATCGGTGCTATCTCTTGATTCTTCTTGTCATAGGAAGTTCTATAGAGCCATCCATTTTTCATGTTGGTTGTAGGCCTAGCCTTCATGTAGGTCTTCATCAGCGCTTATATCTAACCCCATAGTCAAAATTTCCCACCCAGCACTTGCATCTGACCTCATATTGTCATAAAGACATGCCCAACACTCACATCTCACTTCATCTTGTCATAAAGGTGCAGCACTCACATCTGACCATGTGTAAACACATCGCACCAAAATGGCTCAGTACTTATATTCTACCATGTGTGAACACACCGCATCGAAAGGGATCTACACTTACATCCGACCATGTGTGAAAACACTACATAGAAAGGGCTCTGCACTTACATCTGACCATGTGCGAACACACCGCATTGGAAGGGCATTAAACTTACATTTGACCATGTGTAAACACATCGCGCGAGAATGGCTCTCAGTCCCATATTAAGGATTCTTGGAAACTGACCAGGTGCCTCCATTCTCCCAGAGAATGGCATCTCATCACCAAGTTGAGTATTCTTGGTAACTTACCAGGTGCCTCTATTCCAAGAATGGCATTCAACACTTATATTTGATCATGTAGGAACCAATCCTATAGTCAAATCAGAATGGCTCAACACTCACATCTGACATGGAAGGAACCAATCCTCTCACCATGACAGAATGGATCAGCCCTTACATATAACCATGGAAGGAACCTAATCCTCTCACCATGTCAGAATGTCTCACGGACTCATCATTTACCCTTGGAGGGAACCTCGATATGGAGAACACCAAGCTTCTCCCTGAAGTACTCAAACTTCACTCTAACCAATGGATTCATCAACACATCAGCTAGTTGTTCATCCATCGCAACATACTGGAGCTTCACTGCTCCTCTCTGCACCATATCCCTAATATAGTGATATTTGATCTCGATATGCTTCGACTTGTCATGGAACACCAAGTTCTCTGACAACTTCACAGAACTCTTGTTGTTGCAATATATACAAGTAGCATCCAACTGGAGATCAAATAAATCATACAGTAGATTCCTTAGCCATACTGCTTCACAAC
This sequence comes from Pseudotsuga menziesii, assembly GCA_001517045.1. NCBI lineage: Eukaryota > Viridiplantae > Streptophyta > Pinopsida > Pinales > Pinaceae > Pseudotsuga > Pseudotsuga menziesii. The sequence continues at coordinate 199,727 of LPNX010672192.1, read as the reverse complement.
TAGCTGAACAAGCTAGAACATACTTTGCTTCAGCTGTACTTAATGCCACACAGGACTGCTTCCTTCTAAACCAATAGATCACACCTGATCCCATACTAAAGCAACACCCTGAAGTGCTCTTCCTATCGATGACATTGCCTGCCCAATCTGAATCAACATAACCCTCCAAGTTAATCTTCTGATTTGCCTCGTACGTGAGCCCATAATCAACTGTACCCTTCAGGTACCTCAGAATATGCTTTGCAGCAATCAAGTGAACATGTCTCGGATTTGTCAGGAACTGGCTCAAGGTGTTCACAAAAAAGGACCCAATCAAGTCTCATGTTTGTCAAGTACATCAAGGACCCAATCATCTGACGATACATCATATAATCAACCACCTCTAATGAAGCATCACTCAATATATTCAGGTTTGATTCCATAGGTGTGGTTATGGCCTTGCAGTCCATCATCCCAAACCTCTTTAGGATCTCTACTGCATAATTCCCTTGTCCGAGGAATATTCCATTCACATTCTGCCACACCTCCATGCCTAGAAAATAGTGCATCATACCCAAGTCTTTCATTTGAAACTCGATAGAAAGCTTCCTCTTCATATTAGCAATCAACCCATCCATACCTGTTACAAACAGATCATCCACATACAGTAGGAGTATCACTAGGTTACTTTTTTCAACCTTGTAGTAAAGCTTGGAATCTACTTTAATTTTGGTAAAGCCCAAACTGGATAGAAAGCCATCAATTCTGTCGTACCATGTCCTGGGTGCCTATTTCAAACCGTATAGGGCTTTGTTCAATCTGAACACATGAGACTCCTTGTCATGTGTCTCAAAACTGAGTGGCTTCTCCACATACACTTCCTCTTCTACTACACCATTCAAGAAAGCAGTCTTGACATCCATCTGGTGTATCTTCCATTTCATCACTGCAACCAGAGCAAGTACTGATCTGATGGAAGTTTCTTCATATTCTATTCCTTCTTTTTGGGAGAAGCCATGAGCCACGAATCTTGCTTTATATTTCTCTATGCTGCCATCTGCAGCATGCTTGATCTTGTAGATCCATTTGGAAGTTACAATAGACTTCCCTTCTGGTCTTGGGACAACATCCCAAACATCATTCTTCATGATCGATTGATACTATTCGATCATAGCATCCTTCCATTCTTTTCTTTCTGCTACTTCCTCATAGTTGGAAGGTTCTTTATCAATAATGTCACATAGCAGGGCTACATAACTAGAGCAGGACCTTGTTCTCTTTCTTCCTCTGTGCGTTTCTTCTGAAGCTCCATGTCTTTCTTCCCCTTGGATAATTTCATGTACCCAAGCAGGTTACCTCTTGTGAGTATTATTCTCCTGTGGTGGATCCATAGGTTCTTGAGGTTCTTCTAATTCTCGATCCTCTTCTTGAATTTTTTCATTCATGGTTGTATCATGAATTCTGGGTGCTTTTGTTTCTTCAGGTTCTTCAGCCAGTCTCTTCCTGGATTTGATGTAGGATGAATCTTCATCAAATGTTACATCTCTGTTGATGTCGATATTCTTGAACCCTGGGAAGTATATTCTATAAGCATTTGAGCTTTCAGAGTATCCCACAAATATATCCTTCTTTCCTAAAGGATCTAACTTCGTTCTCTTTTCTTTCGGAATGTGTATGTATACAAAACAGCCAAATATTCTGAGATAGTTGACTTATGGTTTCTTGTCAAAGAAGACTTCTTCAGGTGTCTTGTTCTCAAGTAATCTGTGTGGAGTACAGTTCTGTACATATACCGCTATTATGGTAGCGTATGCCCATAGATGCATGGGAAGATCTTGATCATGAAGCATGGCCCTTGCTGCTTCCATGATCGTTCTATTCTTTATTTCTGCAATCCCATTCTGTTGTGGATTATATGGAGTGGATAACTCCCTCTTAATCCCTGAGTCTTTGCTTAGCTATTTGAATTCATTTGATGTGAATTCTCTTCCATTATCTGATTGAAATGTCTTGATCTTCTTTTCTGTGTGGTTCTCGATCAAGGCATTGAATTCCTTAAACTTGTTGAATACTTCATCTTTGTTATTCATAAAGTATATCCATGTCTTCCTAGAAAAATCATCAATAAAAGAAACATAGTATACATACCCACTTAATGAACTGAATGACATTGGCCTACGTACATTGGCGTGGATGATTTCCAAGATTCCTTTTTTCCTTGCTCTCACTACTTGGAAATGTCTTCTTTGTGTTCTTCCCTTTCGCACATCCTTTGCATACACCTTCATGTTTTTTCTGCATTTATGTGGGACCTTCAACAGCTTTGCTCGCAAGTGGTAGTGCTCTGTAATGCACATGTGCAAGCCTTCTATGCCAAAGCTCATTTGGTTCTACCGAGTCATGAACCAAAGCTTTTTCTAGTTGGCCCCTCAATTTGTATAGTCCTCCTTCTTGTTCCCCAATCACTACTGCATCATCAATAGACTTTCTCTTTGGCCACATGAGAACTTGGCCATCTACAAATGCAACCCTCATTCCTTTTGCATCCAATGCAAATATGGAGAGGAGGTTCTTCTTTAGTCCAGGAAAAAACATTACATCTATCATCTTGATAGACTTTCTAGAGTTTAGCTTATATGAGGATTCACCACTACCTTTTATTGGATACTAATAGTCATCTCCAAGTTTCACCTTGTGAGGTGATTCATGTTCAAATAGTTTCACAAAGGATTCCTTAAATCCTGTCATATGTTTGGAAGCACCACTATCTATAAGCCAATCATTGCTACCATGTGTGATAGTTCCCATGAGAGCAGAAATTAGAACATATTCTTCATCACTTGAAGAATCATCATTTTCTTATCTGGTTCTCTTTGTGGAAGGTTCATCATCTTCTGCAGCATGAGCATGATGTCTTCTCTTGTTTCCCTTCTTCTTTTGAGAGTTACTTTTGTTTCTAGGACAATCTCTAGGAAAGTGTCCTCTTTCATCACATGTATAGAAAATGTACTTAGACATATCTCTAGGCTTTCTAAAGTTACTCTTCTGGTGAGAGTGCTTACCTATGTGGTGGCTAGTTCTAGTTTTCTTGGATTGTACTGTGAGAGCTTGATCTTCACTTCCCATCTTTTCTTCTTGAGCTGCTATCCGAGATTCTTCTTGAGAGAATTCTTCCCATAGTCTGCTGAAATTGACTAGCTTCTTTCTAGCACAGATCCCTTGAATGAAAGAGTCCCATGTCCTAGGGAAACCATTCAAGGTGGTCATTACAATCCTTGCATTCTCCACTTCTTCATCGACTGGTTCAAGTTGTTCTTTGATCTAGGAGACCCTTGTGAAGTATGACTGTATGGTATCTACATTTTTGATCTTCACATTCTTCAATTGGTTCCTCAAGGTCATCTTCTGGTTTATGTTCTTTCCTTCGAACAGTTTGGTCAGGGAATCAAATGTCCATCTTTTGGTGTCCTGCTTCAACAGGTGCATGAAACCTTTAGTGATCTTGGCATAATTTATGATTAAACGTCTAAGGAAGTTGGACTTCCCTTGCGGGATTTGAAGCTTCCTGAGGGAACGAAGAGGAGGCAAATTTACTATGGCCTCAAATTTCAAAGGATCCACCTGAATACCTTTGTTAGAAACAATGATCCCGAGTAGTCTAACTGACTCGACACAGAAAACGCACTTGTGGGGATTCAAGCGAATTTTGTAGTTTCTGCATCGTTCAAAGATTAAATTCAAGTGACCTAGGTGATCGATCCTCTTACGAGAATGTGATGGCAGATCATCAAGGTAAGGTTCGAAAATAGACTTAATGTCATGAAAGGAAAAATTCATTGCCTGCTGAAAGGTAGCCCCTGCATTTTTCAATCCAAAAGGCATTTTCTTGTATGCAAATGTACCCCAAGGACAAATGAAAGTTGTTTTATGTTGGTCTTCTAGTTTAATTTGAATTTGATTATACTCTAAGAAACCATCCATAAACTAAAAGACTTCACTCCCCGCACAAGAATCAATGATTTGATCTATGAATGGTGTGGGGTAGTTATCGTTAGGACAGGATTTGTTTAGATCACGAAATTTAGTACAAATGTGTATTGTCCCTTGCTTTTTGTCGACAGGAACGGGGTTGGATACCCATTCTATCAAAGCTATAGGGTAAATGAAACCATCTTTTAGCAGTTTTTCAACTTCAACCTTAACAGCTGTCGCTTTACACGGATTAACAGGTCTAAGTTTTTGTCGAACAGGTTTGGCATTAGGATATGTTCGGATTTCATGTTCGACTATTGATGGATCTATGCCTGGAATCTGCTCATATGACCAGGAAAACACATCACAGAATTCCTTAAACATGGATGTATAGATAACAATCTCCTCCAGAGAGCAGTTTGCACTGATATGCGCATTTTCCACATTGTTTGGGTTTGCAAACATGTTGATAGGAATATTAATGGAAATGTTTTCCATATTCCCCTCAGCAAATATTCCCTCCCTAGGTAAGCGATTAATGGGTGTATCAGCATCACCTGCCAGTATCATATGAAACTCTTGGTTTTGAATCCTACTTAAATCTAGAATAAAATAGGATCGATGATGAAGATATTCGTAGATCTTATCTCGTCTGCACATATATTCCATAATGGCTTCGTAAGATGGAAAAACCATGTCTAAGCAATATTCAATATGCAAAGAGTTGTCTACCCAAGCAGGCAGATAGGCTTCTTTCGGCTCAGCTAAGATAGTGAGAGAGACCAGAATGGGATCAACAGTGGTATGAGTGATAGCTTGATAAGCTACTTCTGCTACCAATAAGGGCACTTCATGTTCATGACGGGAAGCAAGAACCCAAGGGTTTCTTCTATTGACAATTTTTGCAATAGAATTCCCTACACTAGTGGAACCTAAGTAATTATTTGGAGTTGGAAAATCAAATGTTCCAATTAATGATACATACATTCTAGCCCCTAAGCTCTCTGAAGCAGGATTAACCTGATCAACCAATGGCATGGTGGAATCATTAGTTTCCATGTGGCGCTTTTGAGTAAAACTGAGTTGGTCTACAATAACCAACTTCCCTTCGTGCAGAAACACTACAACCCAAAGTACGACCGATGCAATAAAGGACATGGCATAAGTCCAACTTCTCCCCAAGAGCAAGTTATAATTTAAAGGTGCATCAATCACCTCTACCTCAATAGACACTACCTCAACTTCCAACTTTATTTCAAAAGCTGGTAGGATACCATGTGGACGAAATGACCTTCCATCGAAATTAGTAAGTAGGGTGTTAAATGGATCTATCTCTAGAGCTTCAAGAGCCTTCCAAAAAGACAAGGACATGAAAAATGTGGAATATCCCTCATTGACAACTGCCCTTCCAATGGTTATTTTTCCATGGATGACATCTATTGATAAGGCCACATGACAAGGTAGGCAAATTTTGACATCAGACAAAATTAAATTTTTCCATGAGGCTCGATGAATCCATACTAACTAAGGCTGCTAAGAGTGCATCTCGCTGGGCGGGACAACTCTGTGACACCTCTAAAGCCGACATCGCACAAGGGGTCTGGGATAAATCTTCAACTACAGAGTAGTTGGCTACAGCCCTAGCATTAGGATTGTGCAAATTTTTCTTAAAGACACCCTTTGGTATCTTAGGCATAGTTTCGGCAGGTTTTTCAATTGTGAGAGGGTTAGAAGTTTCACCTATAGAATTACCCTTCTTTGGAGCCTCAGTCTCATAGTTCTTGTTCCTAGTCTGGAGTAAATTTTGGGATTGAACCATGTTGATATAATTTGGGTCAGGAGCATTTGGGGTGCCCCCTGCTACATTTGAAGCTGAAGAAGAATTTCCCCCCTGTGGAAAAGGATCTTTCAGGATAGCCGGTTGTTGGCCTTTGAGCAGCTTCTGAGCTTGGTCTATAAGGGGACATTGATGGGTCAACTGATCTTCCTGGCACAACTTACATGGAAATTTCACCTTCTTCTTCTCTTTTTTTCCCCCCATCAGCATTGTTTGTGGGTTTTGGCTTGTTTTGATTTCCCTCACCTTTCTTCCCCTTTTTCTTTTTCCCACCGGGCTGCTGATTCCCATTTTGGGATGATTGTGTAAAAAAATTTGCATTCTTGGGTGACGAGGCATCCTTTTCTACCTCCGCCATAGATTGTTTGACAAACAACTCATGGATTTGTTTAGCCAAAGATTCTACAATGGGAGATTTCACTAAACCAACCACACCATCTGCATGGGGTCCAGGCTTAGGTTTTTAGACACTCTGGGTTGGTCTCGGTGCATTAGGGATGATTTCATATAGAATCTAAGACTGAGAATATATCAAATCTAACTGTTTGGCCCTGAGGATATCCTCTTCCTCATTAGTTATTCCCAAAGTGGATACATCCTTAGATATATATGGCAATAAGGAATTTAATGAACCATTCTAACAAAAACTTATGAGAGATAGTGGCCTTAATGAGCCTTTTTTTCCTTCGCCACTCTTAGATGTGATCTGAAATGTGAGTGGCTTTATCCTGCCAAAAAGTGGACAGTAAGTCTATGCCGGCATCGTACCAGACAGGAAGCTATAAATGGTTAAGGAATACATCAGCTAAGTCCCAAAAACTATCAAATGCAATAGAGGGAAATTCAATGTACCACTTTGTTGCAGCACTAGTAAGATTTATCTAGAACAATCTCAACTGAACAGTGTCATCATTCAGTGAGTTGGAAGAGCACCACAAGTGAAAAGTGGTGATATGAGCCCCTGGGTCTTCACCAACTTTTCCTTCAAATTTTGGAATATCCAAGGGCAGTTTGGTAGGGACAGGTGGCCATGTGGCATCATGTTTCACTGGGTCATGCATTAACTTGGCCAAGTCTGGCTAGTTCAAAGTTGCTAGAAACGAAAGTTTGGGTTTGACCAGAACCTAAAAAGTATGATCTTGGGAAGTAAACGGACTTGCCCCCTGATTCCCAAAAGTAAAGGTTGGGTTTCCCCCAACTACTGGTTGTGAGGTAGTCGGACCACTTTGGAAAGGATTCCACCCATAAGCTAGTGGATTGTTCATATGTGGTGTAGTTTGTGTGGTTTGAGCTGCTCCAAATGAAACTGAAGTTTTGAAAATAGGAGCAGGTATCCCTCTGCTAAAAAGCAAGAAAGGAGAGCTCATGAAGGGATCAAAACCCGGTGTTTCAAAACCTTGACCATAAGAGTTAGTGTTTCCAAACTTCACCCTTATATAGGTAGGTGTGGGACCCACATATGGAGTGGATGGAGGAATGTGCCCCCCATTCCAAGGAAAACCCTGGACAAATGAAGAGGATCCCACTGGACCACTCTAGGAAGTGTGTGCAAAAGAAGTTGAAATAGGAGGTACACTAGGGATCCCACTGACCACCCCACCAAAAGTTCCTACTACATTTGTTGAATCCAGTGGTTGAACCACCCGAATGGCTGGAGTTAAAGGAGTAGTAGGTATGTTTTCCCTAGGGGCACATACAAGGGGAGGTGGTACCCCTTCAGCCAGAGTAGCTAAGGTGGAGGTAGAATAACTTTCTCCTGCACTAGAGATTAGCCTGCCTACAAGAACATTAACCACAGGTGAATTGAAAGGACATACCTGGATGATCACTATATCATTTAGGTCAGTAAGAGGTGAATTAAAGTTTCTCACAAAATTATCATCCTACAAGTATTCTATCTCTACTGGGGTTGTACCAACCTGGTTTGTCCTAAGTTCTGGTTCACCCAGAACTTCACTAATTCCTATTGGTTTGAAATAACTGTCTATGTCTAATATCCACCTTTGAGGGGGCGGTGGAGGCTCCAATATAGTAAGCAGGGGAAGGTTTTTCAACCTTCTTGCCTTATGAAAGGTTGGTCCTCCATGATTGCAAATTTTACTCTTCACACCCTAAGGTCGGCTAAACACAAACAAACCACAGAGAAATCACTACAAAATTTCCTAAAGTCTTCACAAGGGGCATAAGATATTATTTCCAGAAGAAATCTAAGAGACAATTACTTGGCATCCTTGAATATGTTCTTAGGCATAACTGAAGGAATCACCCACCATCCTCCCACACTTTCTACAAGGTTTACCTTCCAAGCCTATTCAAGGTCAACCAGAAATAGCCTTTCGGTGTACCTATGTATGAACCCTAGATGTCTAAGAGACTATAGGATACCTTAACTATATTGAAAGTTTGGGGGGACAGTCGCAAGCCTGGTTCATACACATGGGTAGGGTAGAAAATCCTGAAACTTTGTCTAGGAAAGAATCCCCAGAAATGCAAAAACCTTGGTCTATGCTTTGAGAAGGAATTGAAGGTTTATCTCCTTAGTCTAAGCCTTCACGCGGCCTCGTGCTTAATGCTCGTTTGAGAAGCACTTCCCAAATACAACCAACATAGGAGAGGGTTTACTTATCGATTGGACAACTACGTCTGAATTTAAGCACTTGTGGGGATTTTAAACTCCCTATCCCACAAGTCTATCCTAAGCTAGTTGGTGTATGACCCTATACAATAAAACTTACTAATATATTTTAAATTATATCGTTTATTTTAAGAGCTATTCTTAGTCAGAAGATAAGTGGCATGAAGGAATGTGATGTTATAGACTCGATGAGAAAAGTAAAAATGATGTATAAAGCAACTTCCAAAGCAAAATAAAACTACTTAAACCAAAATTCTTTTGTTTTTGTAAATTTAAGCTAATGAAATTAAAACTAAGCGTAAAAAAAAAACTAAGACGTTTTATAATTTTGAAATTTTATTTAAAAATACTGAAAAGAAAACTACGAAGTGCAACTATATGCAAAAGCATGAAATGTTTTTCTTTCACTTTTTTTCAAACTCTTCAACAACTACTAAGCATCTAAATGCAAATTTTTGAGTAGGTTTGAATGATTACAGCACATCAAAAGAAAAATTGAGTATAGAGGACCTGCAATGACCAAACTTCAAACAAGCTGGCAAGAAACCTGGTAAAAACCCTGACTTGGAAAACTAATGAACCAAATACACTAGATTTACTAAATAACAAGTGGCTAAATAACACTACACAAAGCAGTACAGAGAATAAGGTATCTAAATCCCTGTCCACTGACTCAGATACATACGACGAAACTCATAAGCCAAGCGGGAGGACCAACTTCAAGTCACTAGAATATTCAAACAAAGAAAACCCAAAGTATTAAAAACAAGAAAAAAGTATGGTGTACAAGACTTTCGACTTAAAGAATTATTCCAACAACAGAAGAACCCTAAGCAGACAAAAATTCAGCCAAGACAGGGACAAGCAAACCCTACCAAAAAATTTATGCTTCTACAGGATATACGCGACTATCTTATAGAGCAACTCGCGTACCATACGCGACTGTCTTATAGAGAAACCCGTGTATACAAGTTGCTATACGCAACTCTGTATAAAAACAACCCGCGTATACAGAAAAATGTTTTCAAAGAAAAAATATAAAAAGGTTTATGGACATACTATAGTGTAAATCAAAGGTAGGATAAAGGAACCACACTCAGAATCAGAGAAAATACTAGTCAGGAACCTACAGGATAAACCCACAGTAGGATGGGCTCCCTAGTGGAGATGCCAATTCTGTTGTTCAAGATAAAGCACCCTTGTAACCTAGGGTTTGGGGTTACCAACTTATCACTAACTTGCAAACAATCATCGCTTTACAGGGAATGGAAAGAGAATAGGAAGAAAATCTCGACTTATCCGATTAATGACGGTTGATCCAAGCTTCATCTTCTCTCACTCCACTTCTCTCCAAAGCCTCTAAGGATGTACTTCTCCACCTACAAAGAGAAAATCCTTCAAGTAATATCTCATGCATATGTATATTAGAGGTTATATGAAAATCATATATATAACATAATCACACATATTCATTAGGCCAGTGTACATGAAATAAACTCAATACGAGATTGGAAGAAGAATTATCTTTATTAACAAGAGGTGAACAAGATAAGAGTACAACCAAACTTCTGACACAAGGACTCCTATGCAACCAAAGGACTCTAATTTGTGTTTCTCCAAGACTCTGAAGATATACCACCAGCATAACTTTGCTCTCCAAAATTGATTGATTATCCCCCACCCCAAGGCCTCTATTTATACTTTGAGAAATATAGTGGTTTTGAAGGTTGGGATGGTTGGGATAGTTATGGATTAGGCCCCAACTAATCTCATCTAATATTGATTATATTTTTTAATGTCAAAGTAGGGTATACGCGGGTATTAATATAGGCAACTCACATATGACATGTGAGTTTTTCAAAGGGAACTTACGTATGCAAGTATACGTGGGTTGCAATGCAAATACTCATGTATGACACACAAGTTACAATGCACATAGTCGCGTATGCAACCCAAAATCCATAATAAAAATATACAAGACTGGTCTGAGGAAAATGCATCAAAGGTCATTCCCATCTATAGTGTTTAGGCCACTTCAATCTAAATTGTCCTTTTGTGTACCAACATGAGTAATGTCAGCACTCAGATGGAGAAGTGCCATTTTGGATGATAACATTGGTATTAGGGTATTATTTATTTTTTGCAAAATTTAGAAGTTCCTCATGAACTTAGCATGACTCAAGAATGGGCTCTTAAGCTTAGATCTATTAAATTTTGCATAATTAACAATCTGATGTATTGGAAAGATCCTTCTGGTATTTTGTTGAGATGTTTAGATAAAGAAGAGTCAGTTCAAGTCATGCATCAATTCCATTCAAGAATATGTGGAGGCCATCATTACTGGAAAAATACAAATCACAAGATTCTAAGGGTTGGGTACTATTGTCCAATTCCTTTCTCTGATGTATGTACCTTTGTGAAATCTTGTGACAAATGCCAAAGATTCATAGGAAAGCAACAGCTCAAATCTTTTCCCCTTAGACCTATTGTAGTGAATGGTCCTTTCCAGTATTGATTTCATAGCTGAGATTAATCCTTCATCCATTGGTTAGCACAGGTGGATTCTAGTAGCCACTGATCATTTTACCAAATGGATAGAGGAAATTCCCACAAGGAATGCCACTCATCAAGTCATCATGAAATTTCTATACAAAAACATCTTTATCAGATTTGGCTTCCTAAAAATACTACTGATCGATAATGCACCAGATTTTAAAGCAGATGCATTGGTTGACATGTGTGAGTCAATGGGTGTTCAATTGGTGCATTCTACTTCTGAATACCCTCAAGGGAATGGCCTTGCTGAGTCATCCAATAAGATCCTATTTAGAATCATAAAAAATACATTGGAGAAAAATCAGAAGGGTTGGGATTCTAAACTAAAGTTTTCTCTTTCGGTTGACAGAGTGATCGAAAAAAAATCCATAGGGACTTCTCCTTTTAAATTGGTTTATGGTACTGATGCCATTTTCCCCATTTAGCTAGTTCTGCCAGTAGACAAGTTCTTTCAAGAGGAACATGATGAACCAAATGACATGGTAAGAAGAATGCTTGACTTGGTTGAGTTGTAGCAAGTTAGAGAACACTTGGTGGAAAAGTCAAAAGCTCACCAAAAGAAGATAAAAAATACTTTTGACAAGAAAGAAAAGGTGGAAAATTTTCAAGTTGGAGACTAGGTTCTGAAATGGGATTCTGCCAGGAAAGATAATGGCAAGCATGGCAAATTTGATTCTCTGTGGACAAGTCCTTTTTTGATAACTCAAGTACAATAGAACAACACTTTCAAATTGTAAAATCTGGAAGGTGAAGAAATATTTGGTGTCCCAATCAATGGGCGATTTCTGAAACTCTATTTCATCTAAGGCTTCAAATCCTTGTCATTGTAAATATCATTTTTTTTTTGTTTTTGCAAAATAACTCCATGCCCAATGGAACACTAGAAGATAGGTTTGGTTTTTGTTTTACAGGAAAGGAATTTGATTGGTGGTTCTTGGAACCTCACAAGGAGTATTCCATCCCCGAGTAGGAGTCAGATGTTATCTCCTCAAATAAATTGAACAATTTATTTTATGTAGTGATAGGAAGTCTTTAGGAAAAAAATATTAAAATTATTTAGGATCATTTTTTAGATATTTTGGGATGTATAAGTTTAAAAAACATTGGAATTTTTTTTTCTTCAAGAAAATAAAAACTTAGGTTTCGGTGGATTAGGCGGACATTTCAACTGTCCATTAGCCACTGAAAAGCCTAACTTTTGACAGGTTAAACATGAAATTTGGGGCTATTTTAGCCACTGAAATCACAGGGAGGTTGAAACAGTTAGCATGTCTTTCACACTCAGCAATCATCAGGAGGGAAGCGCTATCATTATCCATCAGCCACCAAAAATAAACGATAAGTGGTTAATGATGATTTGGTAAGAGGTGTTTCAATTATTATTATAAGTTTGATGTGATTTATCCAATCCCAAATCCTCTTTACCCTACACCTGTCCTATATCTGCGATCTCATTACTACGATTATGCTAATTCTAGTTCATGAGATCACATTCCTTGCATTTTCTATCTTATAGGTCCAATCTTCTAAACCATTCCCTTTTCAAATATCAATTACTAACTATATCCTTCAAAATTAGGACATTCCCTTGATTCATTCCTCATTCCTTGTGTTTGTTCTTGCTGAGCCAAGCTTCCCTAATCCCGCGCTGTGTTACCTTCCCCAAATTTTGAATTTTCAAATCGCAGGTGCAAAGAAATAGTTCATCTAATGAAGAGAGGAGGACCTACCCTAAGGAAAGAGCTTCATGATATCAGTTACCTAGAATCACACCCTGATGTGTGTCATATTTTCAAAGATGCAGGTTATTATAGGTTCTGTGAAAAGATCCAAGGATCTCATCAACAAATAGCAGAAGCTTTCACTCTCACATTTGATGCCATAAATATAGTAATTAGCAAGGAAGAGTTCCAGGTAGATGAAGCTCTTATAGCTGAAGTGAGAGAGATTCCAAGGACTGGAGAAAATTGGTTCAAGATTATTGTTACAAAGGATGTTAAATTCAGATCCTACCTGAAACCAAAGTGAAAAACTATTGTATGGAAGAAGGATATTCCTATGTCCTATCTTGAAGAGAAATGGCATCACCTCTTGAAGTATATTCTTGTCTATATAACCTGTGAGGGTAGATAAAATAGGGTGATGATCTATCATTTTAAATTGATGAACCGCTTCACTGACAGGATCCCCTTAATTCTTTCTTTTTATCTTCGCAAAATATTGACTAAAATGGCTCATCAAGTCAGAGCTAAGCCAAACAAAATCGCTGGAAGATTATCTCATCATGGCTTAATCAAGCTCATAGTTTCTGAGTTGCTACAAAGTAGAAGCATTGACTAGGCGTACTTCCTATTCTAGAATGAATTTGAAATAGAGCTACAGCCCAAGGATAAAAATAGGTCTTCTTCAAAGAATTCTTCCAATCCCAGAAGTGGAAAGAGGAAGAGGAGAGCCATCTCTCCAATTGCGGTTGATCACCCCTCCCCATATTCTACAACTAAGAAGGATAAAAAGAAGCTAGATTTCAATAAGAAGACAAAGAAAGAAGAAGCTTCTTCACAATGAAAGAATGTCCTCAACCTGCCATACATTGATTATGAAGATGAAGAAGAGCAAGGAGCTAACCTAGCAGATCAAGTTGTAGCAGGGCATGAGGATATTCCCTCACCTACACCAAAGGATGATCAAATTCAACAAGTTATAGATGCTTCATCTAGCAAGCCAAAGCAATCTAGATCTCAGAAGATCAACCAATTTCTAATACAGGTATATGAATTAGAAGTTATTGAAAGGGAAATTAAAAGAAGCAATAAAAGATTAACTGAAATAAATACTGAATTATATGATTATCTTCAAGAACTAAAAGGGAAGTATACTAAGCTTGAAGAAATAAATATTAGGTTGATGAAGGACAACACCAAGCTCTATAGAAAAGCCGGGCTGTTAAAATTGCAGAAAAAATATTTAAACCCTCAGTCTCAAGCATATCCTAATCTGGAAACCTTAACAGATGTAGCTATGAATCTTGATGATCCAGAGGTAGCCATTGATTCTACTTCCATTCCATACCCTGTTCATGTTGCAGAGACACTAGAAGAACAGCCTTAAAGCTTTAAAAGATTAAGTTAAAACATGATTGTTGCAGTTTGATTAACGTTTAAAAAAACATACTTTTCGGTGGCTTAGGTGAACATTTCAACTATTCATTAGCTACCGAAATAATAGCTTTCGGTAGGTAACAGGATCAAATTTTGCCTCTACTAGCCACCGAAAGTGTAGACATGGAAAAAAGATCTTATTTTTGAACAGATCCAAGTTTTGTCAGTCTAAGCTACACGAGGATGATTTCTGAATAAAGATCATAATTAAAAGCAGCATATTTAGTGCTCTGTTCCATTTTTAAAGGTGCCAGCAAGGTGAAAAAGATAAAGCTTCTTCTCTATTTTTTGAAAAAGATGACCTGTCAGTCTTCCAGGTGGCATTTTCAACCTTGTTTATCAGGGTTTCAAGGTTTTCTACAACTGTCAAAGAAATAAAGACTAGCAAGATGGAGATTTCCCCCTAAATATGATTCCTTCCTATTTTTCATGAAACTATTTTGACTGTCTATTTTTAGCAAATTCAATCCATTTTTTCAAGATCTTGAACTGCTTTGTAAAGGCTATAAATCCTGTGACTTCTGTAGAACAAGGGGTTCAATTTTGAGTTCTTGACTATACTGTTGTTGTGATAAAGACACTTTCTATAATATATTCAATCTGCATGATTCTTTCATTGTTATTTGTCAGACCTTCTTTTACATTTTTGTTCTATGCTTATGAGTGGAATTCTATTCTTTATCTATGTTTACATAGTCCATTGGTGACTATCATCTTACCATATAATTAGTGAGCAAAGGATATAAATAATCATACTCGTTTTATTGGCCCATCATATATATATGGTTGTGTGTATGTGTTCTGGTTAATAAAGTCAATTTCTTCATCCATATTTATATATTACCTATCTGACAATAGCTCTTCAAGTCCTTGTTTTGTGTGAATGTACTTAAGACTATATTAAGTATACCATTCAGTGAGTTAGATATTCATTTTGATCCAGTATTACCCATCATTGAGAGAATCATTAAGTTACCAGGCATCTTCGAGCTACAACCTAGAAGAGTTTCCTGGAGTGATAACAAGCCCCAAATCACTCCAGATATGTTCTTGACTTTCTGAAACCTCATTTGATTCTTATTACCTGTCTTATAACACCCTTGAACAT
This sequence comes from Pseudotsuga menziesii, assembly GCA_001517045.1. Classification (NCBI taxonomy): domain Eukaryota; kingdom Viridiplantae; phylum Streptophyta; class Pinopsida; order Pinales; family Pinaceae; genus Pseudotsuga; species Pseudotsuga menziesii. The sequence goes on along the minus strand of LPNX010672192.1, from coordinate 184,482 downwards.
TGCACAAACCCCTGGTTGAATGGATGTGAAATTTATTCTTAGTTGCACAGTTGGGTGACCCATAAGTGTGGAAGTAAGTCTCAATGGAGCTGATTTTGAAACCTAAATGGTCCCATATTTACATGTGCTAGGGAAGTACTTTCTCTGTCCTAAATTTTCCTTGGTCTCTTCCTTAACTCTCTTCCATATTCTACAAATTTGTCAGTAAACCACATATTTTCCCTTGCATCTTAAGTGGTTAATGTCGCTACAAAAGTATGATTGCACACCTCAATTAGTAATTACAGAAAATTTAGTATTCTAATCTAAATTACAGATCAAGGATATTACAGTTAAGATATTAGAGTTTAGTGTAGAATGAGAGAAAGAGAGTGATATAAGGGCTTAGTAAGGGTTAGGGAGATTAGAAAAGGCATGAGAAAGAGAGAGATTAGGGAGGAGGGGTGGTAGGGGGTTAGGGAGGTGGTGTTATGGAAGTGGATAGGGGCCATTAGGGGGTTTGGGAGGGGTGTTAGTTGGTGTTAGTGGCCTGATTTTGGCAATAAAACATGCTTTACAAAATGTGTACACCAAAACGTTTATGCATTATAGATAAACAAAATGTGTACACGTTTTAGAGAACCAAAACACATGTGCTTTTTGTTCTCAAATACTTCGTGGCATCTCACTTGGATTCCTTGGGATTTCTCATTCCTATGTTTAATAAATGTGTATGCGTTGTTGAATTCTACAACAAGAATGTGTTTTCTAAAGCATGCATTGCATCTAAAAGGTCCCCACCTTTGTGCCATATATATATATATATATATATTATAAAGGACAAACTTATTTCCAATTTTTAAAAACAATATTAAACAGAGATCTATCAGTCATCGAAAGGGATCCAACTTCTTGGGTGTAAATTTTTTTAGTCTTAAACTCAAAACAAATGATTACTCTCTTGCTTGATATATATAAGTTTAATTTTTAATCTTTTATTTTATAGACGGACATGTTTTGTTTAAGTAATTTTCATTTTTTTAATTTTCTAAGCCAAAAGTATTTTTTAATTACTTTTCATAAAAAAAAATACTTTCTGAGCGACATGGATTTTTTTTTATTTTGCATTTTACAAGTGACATGGTGTAATATTCATTACCTTGTGTGACAACGTATCCCTGATGTTGAATTGTAGAGCACCTTTCTCCTTTGGGTGTAATGATAATTAAAACTATAAAATTAAAATAAATTAATAATTATGAAATTTAGTATGTATATATACCGATAGTGTTAGGTGAATCTATGTTTGATGTACATATATTTTATCATATATCACTATTTTTTTTATTAAAAAAAAACAAAATATTTTTATTTAATCATTACTAATTTTTTGGAAAATGTAAAGAATAAATAATTATATTTATGTTTTGTTTTCTTTATTTAAGAATTCATATGAATTGTAGAATTCATTTTACTTTTAGGGTGCAAGTTAAAGTTCATCGAGAATTAAAAATGAAGTTTTGATTGTCATTATTTTATCTTATGATCTTAAAATCTATGTCTTGTGTAAATTCTAAACTAGTATAAAATCTGTAGTAGCTACCTATATGTATTCCTATTTGGAAATAGAAGTGAAATTATACAAAAAGATATCAAGTCTAAAACAAGCCTAGATCATATTATAATCATCAAAAATGAAAGTGAGGGCCACCTTAGATTTATCCAGAGGCTTGTCTTACGTAACATCAAATTCCTGGATTGCAGTGATCTTGATGATTATGTTCATCTTTATGTCCAATTTTTTTATTCATGATCTTCTCCTAAACCTCATCCAATTGCAGCATGACCTCATTGTGCTTCGCGTAGATAGTCCTCAAGGCCTATACAATATGTTCTTTGATCTATTAGAAAAGGGGTAGGGTATGTAGTATTTTGTTTCAAGTCATCACGATGAACTAACATCCTTTACCCACATGTTGAAATAATGTAACTACGGATGATACTCTATTGTATTTATTATTATATCATTGGTGTCCCTCCATTCTGGAGGTGTTGTTCCTCCAATTCAGGATGGAATTGATGTAATTGTTCATGTAAAGTCTTGAGGTAAAACCTTCGTTGTAAGTCGGGTCAATAGTACCTAGAAAATAATTATTAAAATGTATTTTTATGTCTCCTCAGAAATTTCAGCCCCATTGGGAATATTAAGTTGCCATGTTGGGTTATTAGAATTCAGGGTTGATGTGTATAAATATATGAGGCTCCCTCCTCGTTTGGACACACTTACAACTAATGCAGGATCACTAGAGAGAGAAAGAGGAGTCTATCTGGAGGAGGGGAAGAAATCTATCTTAGTCTTGTGGTCTTACACTGTACTTGGTTGGATTCTATATTGAGGAACTTTTGCTGGGTTTTGTTCCCCGAAAGGGTTTCCTAGGATAAATATTTGTGTCTTCTTTTTCTTGATGTTCCTATAATTATTTCATTGATCTTATTATTATTGGGCATAAAAATTTTAAACATCAAACATGATATTTAATCCATCCTGAAAGAAGACATTGTGCAGTTGATTTTCCCGTAGTACAAGAAGCTAGGGTTTCTAATTCTAGGAAAATTTGTTGTTTATCAGGTGAAAAATAAGGTTATTTTAAGTCACCCTAAGAGGGCACATATTTCTTTGGTGCAAAATTCAGTTCCAAAGATTTTCAATTTTTGACCAGTCACTACTACCGCGAGGAACTAGGGCTTTATATTTTTTAGACTTCCATCTCCAAATTTAGGAAAATCAATATAAAGCCTATCTTTCCTTGGGCATGCACATCGTTTCCACCATTCATCCCTAGGAGTGTTCACAACTGAAAAACTAGGGTTTTACCATCAAACCCAGGTCATCTTGAAGGAGGTTCCAGAAGCTATCCTCAAATTGAAAATTTTAAAGCATGGAAATACAGAATCATGCTCATCCTTGAATAAAATGACCTAGAAGGATACATCAAATAATAGATCAAGAATATAGAGGGAGATGAAGAAAACACCAAGCACAAGAAGGACGTGTTCAAAGACAAAAGGATCATAGATGACTCCATCAAGGATCATTTGATTCCTCAAGTATCATCAAAGAATACTGCAAAAGAAATGTTCAATGTTGTGACAAGTATATTTAAAGGAAATAAAATCAACAAAAGAATTACCTTGATAAATCAACTCAAGTGAGTGAAGATTCAAAAGAGATAAACCATGTAGCCACTACTTTAGAAGAGTGTCTCAAATCAAAGAACAATTGGAGGATATTGGTGACATGGTGGAGGAAGAAGAAGTTGTGATGACCACCTTGAATAGTCTCTCAATGGATTGGTAATATTTCATCATAGGTATATTTGATAGAATAAAGCTCACCAACTTTAGTAGAATTTTTTAGGACTTTGTGTAGGAAGAAGGAAGAATAGCCAATACATAAGAAAATTTAAATGATGATGAAGATCAAGCCTTGGAAACTCATGCAAAGAAAGGATCAAAGAAGAGAAAGGTTCGTGATCAATCTACTAGAAGAAACAAATTTTTTTGAAGGAACTCAAGATACAAAAGAGACTTCTCATCTTTTGAATGCTCCATATGTCATAAGATGGGACACACTACAATAAATTGTCCACTCAAGAAAAACTATTCAAGAAGGGAAATAATAATTTCCATGCCCATGCAGTAGAAAATGATGACTAATACAAAGAAAAGAACAATAAATATGGATACTCCACTAAAGAATATGTCTTGATATCATCCCTTAGTGGATCAATATCTCATGGAAGTGACACTCGGCTTGTAGACAGTGGAGCTTCCATACATATAACAGGTTATAAAGACTCTTTTCAAAGTCTTGTCCAGAAAGACTGTCCTTATAAAGTAAATCTTGGAGATGACTATCAATATCCCATCAAGGGAATGGGAGAATCCTTTTACAAATTGGACTTGGGAAAGTCTATGAAGACGAAGGAATTCTTATATGTTCCAAGATTGAAAAAGAATCTATTTTATATATTAGCTCTAGATAAGAAGGGCTTTGTAGTTGCTTTCGTAGATGGACAAGTACTTATGTCTCCAAAGGGAAAGAAAATAGATGATGCAGTTGTGACTGGACTAGAAGGAGGAGGAATTTACAAGATAAAGATACATACAGACTCATCCCTAGAAACAATTACAATCAACCCATGTGGATTATGGCACAAAAGACTTGCTCATGTGAACTACAAAACACTACCAATTGTGATCAAGGTTGTCACAGGTTCACCATAAATTCAAATCAATCATGAAGGAGTTTGCAAAGGATGTGCTCAAGGGAAGAAAACCAAGAACCCATTTATAGGAAGCAACAGTAAAGAAAAAGGAATATTTATATTGTTCATTCAGATGTATGTAGTCCAACTCCATACAACTCACTATGTGGGTATGTGTATTGTGTTTCTTTCATAGATGACTATTCCTGCGGGAATTGGATTTACTTTGTGAAAGGAAAAGATGAAGTATTTGAAATATTCATAGAATTCAAGGCTCTTTTGGAAAACTTATATGAAAAGAATACCAAGACCTATAGATCCGAAAATGGAGGAGAATTCACTTTCAATGAATTCAAATATTTCTGCAAGGAAGCTGGGATTAAGAGGGATCTCACCATACTCTTTAATCCTCAATAGAATGGAGTCACAAAAAGAAAGAATATAACCATTATGGGAGATCTGAAATCCATGATTCATGACCAAGAATTACCCATGCACTTGTGGGATGAAGCAACTGGAACTGTAGTATATGTTCATAACATAATTGCTCATAGTTCTCTTGGGAACAAAACTCTAGAAAGTATGTTTATCGGGGAGAGGCCTGAATTCAACCACCTAAATATTTTTGGATTTCTTTAGTTTATACATGTTCCCAAGGATAAAATAACAAAATTGGATGCTTCTGAAAAGAGGCGAATATTTGTTGGATATAGTGATGAGTCGAAAGCTTATAGAGTGTACATTTCATGTTTTCTCTAGATTGAAATCAGCAAAGATGCTATATTTCATGAATATGCAGCTTTCAGTAAGTTCAAAAAGAACAATTACAGTAAATATAAAGAAGAAGAACATGAAGCCCCATAATACCAGTCCAAAATATTGAAGAAGAATCAATACTAGAAGAACATGACATGACAGAGCCTCAAAGGCCTATGGATATGCCTCAAGATATGATCTCATGGAAAAGAAGACTAGCTTGGGATCATGATGTCACTCAAGGTGCAGAAAAATATTGAGCTCCAAAAGGAAGCAAGAGATCAAGGATATATTCCATATATGTGGCCTTGATGTGTACTCCTATTGATATAGAACCTACCTATTTTGAGGAAGCTACAAAGAAGAAGGAATGGATGGATGAAATGTTTGAAGAATACCAATCTATCATAAAGAACGATGTCCGGGATGCGGTACCAAGATCAAGAGAGAATTCAATTATTATTTCAAAATGGATATTCAAGAAAAAACATTCAGCAGATGAAAGTATATTGAAGTACAATGAAATATTTGTAGCTTTAGTATTCTCACAAAAACAAGGAATTGATTATGAAGATATTTTTGCACTAGTTGCAAGATATACCTCAATCAGAACTGTTCTTGCCTTGACATCCAAGATGAAATGGAAGCTACACCAAATGGATGTAAATACAACATTTATAAATTGTGTGATACAAGAAGAAGTATACATTCAACAAACTCTAGGTTTTGAAACCAATGACATAAATTTAGATGTATTCAGATTTGTTAGAATAATCCATCGGGATTATTGTAAATAAATAATAAATAGGAATATGAATAGATAGGAAGGTGAAAAGGTTGTTTCTCAACTGCCACATTGTAATGTATAAATAAATGTTTCAGCCATGAATAGAAAGGAATCGGGAGTTATTACCAACAAGTGGTATCAGAGCGCTGCCATAACTCCTACCTGTTGCCAGTCTGCCCATTCCCGGCATTCTGCTTTCCAGTCCATTGCCAGATTGCTCCTTCAGTCTGCCAGTCGAGTTGCATGCAGTATATGTGTTACTCCTCCATGATTGAGTTTGTGTGCTGTGATTTTGTAGAGGAAACCCTAATTCTTTCACGCTGTAATTTTATGCTGCGTGTTGTGATCTATGCTGCAAAATATCTGCGTTGAGTATTCTTGCAGACTGCGTGTTGATTTGGAGACTGCGATCTGTAGTTGTTGAATATTGCATTGAATATCTCTTGAATATTGAAGACTGGTGCATAGCGCATACAACCATATTGTGTGCCTCTGCTGCGATTTTAAAGACTGATCATGCCGCGATTTTATGTCTGTAATTCGTTGGAGTTTTAAGCTCTTGAATGACTGTGTTGGAAATAATACTCGTGGGGATTACCTGCCTGTAATATTTGCTCTCTGCTTGTAATATCAGAGTCTATATCTATATGCTGCGTGAGATTAAGTATTGAATATGTTGTAGCTGGTGCATGTTGAGACCGGACAACGCGGTGGAGAAGATGAAGCACGGTGATGTATTCACATGCTGCAGAATATAGTGCTGCGTGGGGAAGATACAATGATTTGGAGATATAATGATGCATTCACTATGATATATATGCTATGAATGATATATGTATCCTACATATATTGAGCATGTACTGCATCATGTGTTGGAGATGATGTTTTTTTTGGGAATGCACAAACCCTAGACTGATATACTGCGTGCGTTCTGACTGTTTTTTTGTGTGAATACTGCGCACTATTTATCAAAGCGACTTTCTGTTGACAAAATGGGGTAGGATTGAGGTGACTAAGCCTGCGTTGTATGCTGAAGAATACTGCGTGTGACTGAGAAATAATACTCTTGCTGTGTTGAATGCGTTGAAGCCTGAACCCTAACTTTTGTTGAGTTTTTTGGAGAATGTGATTTATTTTTCTGTTGCATGCATGTTGTGTGAGGACTGTATACTCCATTTTGAGGAGAATATTACGTAGATACCATTCTGAAATTGGTCTCTCTCTACATCTATTAAGTCTTCCTGGTGTGACTGCGTTGAGCTGCCTGGAGACTGCGTTGAGCTGATGCCTGAAGACTGAGCCAAAACTTGCTGGTGGAGAGACTGCTTGTGGAGATAGTATGAGCCTGCTAAGCCTGCGTGGAGATGTATGAGCCTGTTGAGTTTTTTGTTGTGTGAAGAAATAAATACTGCTAACTGATATATATATGCTTGGAGCTGCCTACGAAATCAAGAGAGCCTGTGTAAATTCTGAATACTGAGACTGATATATTGCATTGTGATACTGAGACTGATATATTGCATAGTGACTGATATATTTTGTATATTGAAGAAGCTTTTGTATGCTCACCTGAAGCTTGCATTGTATTCACCTTGCCAGAGACTGTAGACCTACAAGGTTATTATTTTTTCCTATTTCTCTTTGTCATATCAAGTTCATTATTGTAAATTACACTAACAGTTGTAAAGATGCACTCTTTGGAATCTAGTATTGGTACTGCCCTAGCTGGCAAAGACCAATCCAAAGACCCTTCCAAGGGAGATTGCAGCAAGAGAGGCAGAGGGGGCAGAAACAACTCCAGAAAAAGATCAAAGTGCAAGCGTTGGGGAAAGACTAGGCACACATCAGATCAATGTTGGGCTGCATGGGACTCCATCAAAGACAAGCACAACCAGAAGAAAGATGACTAATATGCTAGTAAATCTTCTAATTCTTGTATTGTTGCACATTGTAATCTTGGATTTAATGAAATGACTTCTCTCTCATTTTATAAAGATTGTTGGCTGCTTGATACTGGTTCAACATCACACATGACATTTAGAAAACACTGTTTTGAAGAACTGAATGAAACAATAGATGGCATAGTTTACTTTGCAGATAAGTCAAGTATTAAACCAAAGGGAATGGGCACCATTCGACTGAAGATGCCTGGATTCCCTGATTTCTTGTTGAAGAACGTTCTCTATCTTCTAGAGTTGCAGAGAACCCTGCTGTTCATGGTGGAAATTCGACAGCAAGGCCATTCCATCCACATGTTTGATGGAATCGTTGAAATAAGAAAGTCCTCTGACAACCAAGTCATCATGACTGGATACAAAGATGGAAAGCTGCTGAAGCTCAAGGGTTCATCCGTAAGATTTCAGAACTATGCCTACCTCTCTCAGCATGGAGAAGGTAATATGTCATCTAGTTCATTGTGGCATGCAAGATTTGGTCAGCTAAATTATAACAGTCTTTGTTTGTTGAGAAAGAATGGTCTATTTGGATTTCCCACCATTCCCAAAGAGAAGAACAAATGTGATGCATGTATATTAGGGAAACATAGTAAGCTGCCATTCCATGAATCTAATTTCAGAGCAAGTAAGAAATTAGAATTAGTACATTCTGATTTGTGTGGCCCAATGCCAACTCCTTCAGCAAATGGGAATAAGTATTTTATGACATTTGTTGATGACTACTCACGAATGTGCTGGATTTACTGTTTAAAGACAAAATCAGAAGCATTTCAAACATTCAAAGACTTTCATGCATTGCTTGAAAAACAAGCACAATCAAAAATTGGTACACTTCGTACTGATAATGGAAAATAAGACACTTCAAATGCTTTTGAAAATTATCTTCGCCAACATGGAATTGCACATCACACTACCGTTCCCTACAATCCTCAACAAAATGGTGTAGCAGAAAGAATGAATAGAACCATAATGAATATGGTTCGCTCAATGATGTTTTTCAAAAATGTAAAACTAATGTTTTGGGGTGATGCAGTAAAATGTGCAGCATATTTGAGAAATAGAAGTCCATCAAATGCACTTGATAACAAGACTCCACATGAAATTTGGTTTGGTCATCT
>LPNX010672192.1:147037-175170 GCA_001517045.1 Pseudotsuga menziesii | reverse complement strand
CTCCACTATTACTTAGGAATTGAAGTCACTCAACATCCTAAGTACATATTCCTATCTCAGAAAAAATATGTTGGAGAACTACTAAACAAATTTTGCATAACATATTGCAATCCTATATCTACTCCAATGGAACAGAAAATGAAGCTCACATCAAGCGAAGGAAAAGAATTTGAAGATGCGACCAAGTATAGACAACTTGTAGGAAGTCTTATCTACCTTACAACAACTAGACCAGATATTTCTTATGTTGTTGGCATACTTTCAAGGTTCATGCATAAAACTTGTGAAGGACACTGGTTAGCTGCAAAAAGAGTTCTAAGATACTTGAAGGGGACTCAAGACGTTGGACTCAAGTACTCTAAAGTGGATGGCTTCAAACTTATTGGGTACTCAGACTCAGATTTTGATGGCGATAAGGAGACAGGAGTATTAACTTCTGGATACACTATGAGTCTTGGATCAGTAGCTGTCTCATGGAGATCACGCAAACAGTCAGTTCCGGCAGATTCAACAACAGAAGCAGAATATGTGGCTACAGCTGAAGCAACAAAAGAAATAGTATGGCTTAGGAAGATACTTGAAGATTTGCAAGAAAAAAAAGAGAACTCCACTCCATTGTTGGTCGACAATACTTCTGCAATCACGCTGGCTAAGAATCCTAGATTCCATGATCGAACCAAACACATCAACACAAAGTATCATTTGATTCGACATCATGTAGAGGCCAAGACAGTCCATCTTCGACATTGTTCCACAAATGATCAAGTTGCAGACATCTTCACCAAAGCGCTTGGATGAGAAAAGTTTGAAAGATTCAAAAACATGCTCGGACTTACGAACACCCCTTCGGATTAAGAGGGGGATTGTTAGAATAATCCGTCGGGATTATTGTAAATAAATAATAAATAGGAATATGAATAGATAGGAAGGTGAAAAGGATGGTTCTCAACCGCCACATTGTAATGTATAAATAAATGTTTCAGCCATGAATAGAAAGGAATCGGGAGTTATTACCAACAAGATTGAAGAAAGCACTATATGGGTTAAAGAAAGAACATAGAGCGTGGTATGGTAGAATTGATAGATTCTTGATGAGATTGGGATTTACCAAGAGTAAAGCATATTCCAACCTTTAATATAAGGTTTCCAATGAAGGTATTATGATTTTATTACTGTATGTTGATGACATTTTCCTAATAGGTGAGGAGAAGCTCAATGATGAATTTAAGAAAATGCTTACTATAAAATTTGAAATGAAAGATATTGGCATGATGCACTATTTTCTCAGTCTTGTATGGAAGTTCCTAGATTAGATATTCCTAAACCAAGGAAAATATGTTGTTGAAATACTAAATAGATTTGGGAGTTGTTCAACTGGAATATTAAAGATGATGAATGATCATTCCTCAAATACAATCGATGTTACATTATACTGATAGATTATTGGATTTTGGATGTATCTAATGGATACTCGTCCAGATATATGTTTTGTTGTAAACACATTGAGTCAATATATGGTGGAGCCCTGACATGTTCACCTAGTTGCAACAAAACATGTGATGAGGTACCTTAAGGGTAAAATGAATTGTGGCCTCAGATGCAGTCGACAGTGAGATTAGACTACATGGATATATAGATTCATATTGGGATGGGAGAACCAATGACAGAAAGAGTACATAGAGATGTTGTTTCAGTTTGGGATCAAGTGTGATTTCATGGCTCAGCAGAAAACAAACTTTTGTTTCTCTCAGTACAGCAGAGGTTGAATACATTTTTGCATGTTCATCCTATAGTGAAGTAGTGTGGATATGCAATATGTTGACAATATTGTTTGATATAGATATAGGTGTGATTGATATATACTACGTTAATCAAAGTTAAGTCAAGTTGACAGAAAACTATGTGTTTCACGACAAGTCGAAACACTTAGAGATAAAGTTCCATAATATTAGATACATGTTGTAGTCGGGAGTTGTTCAACTGGAATATGTTCCTACCTAGGAATAAGTGGTTGGTGTATTCACTAAGCCTCCATATCATGTAAAGTTTGAATACGTTCAACACAAGATTGGTGTAGTCCAAAAGGACCTCCCTCGAAAGAGAGAGTGATGATGATGATGATGATGATGTAGGCTTCATGTTGTAGTGGTGTAGTAGCTCAGTCTAGGTAGGGTATGTCTTTCTAGGCTTGTTTGGACCAAAAGGGTTAGTAAGCTATCCAAGGCTTGTTTGGTCCCCAGGTATATACACTCATTTGGATAGGCTTGTTCATCCCAAAAGGGTTGATATGTAAGACAAATGCCAATGGATCTATCAGAGTACCCACCAAGATTTAACTTCAGATGTCCTAAGGGCATGATGATGTGGTCCTAACACTTTGTGTCGATGATGATTTTGTGGTTCTAGCACTATGTACTGATGATGATGATGTGGTTCCAACACTCTATGTCGATGAGGATGATATGGTTCTAGCACTCTATGCTGATGATGATGATGTGGTTCCAGCACTCTATGTTGATGATGATGATGTGGTTCTAGCACTCTATGTCAATGATGATGCTATGGTTCCATCAATTTTTGTCGATGATGATGATATGGTTCCAACACACAGTGATGATGATGATGATGTGGCTCCAACATTTCGATGTCGATGATGATGATGTTTCTCCAGTATTTCTATACTGATGATGATGATGATGCTCCAACACTTCTATGTTGCTAATGATTTTGTTGTCTCAACATTCTATGGTGCTGATGATGATGTTCCATCATCTCCATGTTAATGATGTAGATGATGATCTAGCATTTATTTGCTGATGAGGTTGTTTTTAGCACTAACATGTTAATGATGTTGTTGTTGTGATAGTATTCACATACTGATGTTGCTGATGATGATGTCCCAGTACTCACATTATGATGATGATGATGATGATGCCCCGGTATTCAGATATTGATATTGTAGATGATGAAGATGAACCTATTCACATACTGATATTATAGATGATGATGTACCAGTACTCACATACTGATGATAATGATTATTTTATGTAATGACGATGTCCCATGATGATGATGCTCTGTGATGATGATGTTCCACGATGATGATGTTCCAGATACTTATGTTTTTTTTGTTACAAAAATTCCTAGGACATATAGATCCACTAGTTGGTGTTGTTGTTCTTGATGTAGAGTGCCACCCTTATTAAGAAGGAGCGTTGAAATAATGTAATTGTGGAATATATTCATTGTACTTATTATTATATTATTGGTTTCCCTCCATTTTAAAGATGATGTTCCTCTGATTATGGATGTCATTGATGTAATTGGTGATGTAATGTCTTGAGGTGAAACCTTCGTTGTAAGTCGGGTCAATAGTACCAAGAAAATATTAAATAAAATGTATTTTTATGTCTTCTAGGACAATTCATCCCTATTGGGAAGATGAGGCACTTTCCTTATTTGGACACACTTACAACTCAAGCAGGTTCGCTAAAGAGAGAAAGAGGAGTCCATCTAGAGGAGGAGAAGCAGTCTATATTTGTCTTGTGGTATTACACTGTACTTGGTTGGATTCTATATCAAGGAATTTTTGTTGGGTTTTCTTCCCTAAGATGGTTTCCCAAGACAAATATTTGTTTCTTATTTAGCTTGATGTGCTTATCATTATTTCAGTGATATTCTTATTATTGGGCATAAAACTTTTAAAAATCTAACACCACAGACTCATTTCCTCTATGACTTCGTCTCATCGAACATATTCATGTTCCAATGTTATCTAAGTTTTCATCCTTTCTATTGTCTATACTATTGTCTCCAAAGTGTGCTTGTAGTACAATTCCTCAGCTTCCTAATATATTCCATTTCCTTGGTCCAATCTCCTTTCATAGCACCCCCTTGGTCTCTCTTTCATTTTCTAAGCATTGTTACGAGAACCTCAAAACATAGATGATAATGAAAACTCACACTCCTAGCCTCAAGCAAATAGAGTCCTCGTAATCTAGACTCTGCCACAAGGAGTGTGCCTTTTGTAAGCACAACAAAGAAAGGGGTCAAAATACACACATAAATTCAACACAAAGAATCTATGACATGTTGCATCAACTTTGAATAATGACTAAGAACCACACCGTGGTCCATGTTGTTATACTAACTTTCATGATAAGTGACCATAATTTATGTTGTGAAACTATCATGGTGGATTCAATTTTGAGTGGCTTCCCACACAAATATGTCTTGTCACATTAATACCATGTACCACGATCCACTCCAATTCTAGTGTGGCATGCATAGTTCTTGGTCATAGTCTAAACACAAGACTCTTTTACCATCACTTTTTTCTTTTTCTTGACCATTTTTGGACTAAATCTAGTAATGATTTTTGGGAATTTTAGATAATAGCTATGAAAATTGCATAATTTGCTGCCCTGCTGGTTGTTGAGAGTGTTGAATCTATTTCCACACTCAAAAAAACAATTTGGGTTGCGAAAAAAATCGAAGTCAACAAAAAAAATTCATCGGATTCTGGCCAAAAACCGTTGGAAAGACAAAAACGTCATGCGTTTAGCCTCCTCCCTATTCCTTGGAGTCTGTGGTGGCATAAAATCCCATGTGTTACCACCTAAGTTGTACTTAGTTTTTTTATTATCAAGTGAATCTGGAGAACTAGACAAAGATGATTTGTTCGGACTTTAGAAGACCTTCTGAATTGCTTCTGGGAAGTGCTTTTTGTACTATATCACATGTTCATACCCCATGGGGGAGTTGTAATAAGATGTTCTAGCATGATAGTGTCTGTAAAAGACTTGGTCTCTTAGACTTTATTTTTCAATCCGATCAGCCTAGGTTGTTTTTTCCCTTGGTTATTATTGGTTGTTGAATAAACGACTGATAATTTCTGATTTTTTCACTCAATACCTCCAACCTTGGGGTGGTCGGCTTGGCATTTAGGCCTATTGAGGTTATTAGAGTCTATGTGTCAATGTAAAAACATGCTAGGAGACATGGTCAAGTCATATGAACCTGTCTAAGGCCCCCTACATTTTTAAATTTTTAAAATTTTTTAAGTTTTTTTAATTTTAATTTTTCCATAAAACTTAGGCTATTTTTTAATAGCCTAATTGGAAAAATTGGTTTTGTAATAAAAGTGGGCTCAATAATCAGTTACAGTCATGGGGGTGCTCATTTTCAAACTAAGAGAACCATGTAAACCTATAGACACACTATTTCCAAGTTGGGAGTGATTTTCCATCACTCAGGTCAAAAATCCCCAAAAAATCAATTATTTATTATTTTAATTGATAAATTGATGAATAATAGAGCAAATCCAAAATCCTAGATCAATGGATTCTCAACCTATTTGATTGAAATTAGTCTCATCAGGACCAGATTAACCAGAGATTGCAATTCCTTGACTGAAGGAGCTAATCAGGTCAGATCTAGAATTGAACTTCAGCCTCCTTTATGGGGAATTGCACCCTCTCTCTCTCCTCCACACGCGTGGGATCTTCTTGAAGATCTATGGTTCATGATTCAGTTAGGAGGTTGATGTGTTAGCTCAATCAGCCCTCCGATTGACAGTTAGACTCAGTGGAAGCTCAGTTCAGCTTCAGATCAAGCATTGATGGACTCTCCTTCAGCTACAGTTGTCTATCTCCTTTGGATTTACGCCCCTTCTAGGCCAGGGTTTCATTTTTTTGTATAAATAAAGCATGGCTACCTCCTTTCTGAGTTAGTGAGAGTTGGATTGAGGAGCTATTGCTATTGTAATACTATGTAATATCTCTCGCTATTGGAATAAAGTGAAGATTTGGAGGCCAAAACGGTGTAATGCTCTTATGTGTGTGGAATTAACATTGTCTTGCAGCTTTTGTTGTTACCAGTGTCTTTCTCTCAATTTTTGCATCTGAATCTTGCTTGGCTTGAATGATTCAGCTGAATCAATAGGAGTATATTTGGGAAAGTAAGATTACGTTTTTTTTAATATCTCATAGCATATATGTTTGAAGATTTGGATTATACATGTTGAAATAAGTTTATTTGCATGTAATCCCTCTCTTTTTTCATATATCTCTATCCAGATCTCATAACGTTTTTGTGCAGGATTGTTTGTTAGTTTTCAGGTATCAGGGGTTGGATGAACTATGGATATAGATTGACTCCATTGGGAATCCGACTGTTTTGTGAAGGCATTGTCCCTCGACATTCCACTAACTAGTATTTTTTGCAGATCCATTCCAGCAACAAACACTCTTGTTTTCCTCTTCCTCCTTATATTTTTTTTAAAATCAGTCCGGTTACTTGTTTTGCAGCTTTAAAATTGTTTAGATCTATCAATTTCAGAGTTCATTTTACATAGATCTTGCTGCCTTAAAGCTCATAAACTAGATCTCATTCCTAAAGAAATTTTACAAGCATTCTAGATCTAGTTTTAGGGAAAATTGTCATTTTTCAAGGCTGTGAAAGTAGATCTAAAGCTCGTTGAATGCATGGTTGTTTCCTTAGAATATAAAAATTTATATTCATAAATTTAAGTGCTTCATATTGGATTCCCCAAAATCAGGTCAATATTCCAAGGAAAGCTTGATTTCCTTGGTTCTTTTTCTGCTTCTTCAAAAACTAGTTTTAACTTAGAATTTTTGGGTAAAAAGTGTTTTCATCCAAAAGTAATTTCAAAGTACTTTTGGGAATATTTAACTGTGATAATATTGCTGGTTTTTATCACATAATATAAAAGAGGAGGATGTGTTGTTCGGAAAGCATTTTTGGACCATTCAAAACCCCCTAGGGGATCTTCGTCTTCCAAAAATTTCAAAATTTTGCAATTTGTAAACCTTTGGTCTCATTCCATATAAGGACCAAGTGGATTAATTTCAGTTTTCTGGTATTTTAATTTCTTCTAATAAAAATTAAATTCTCTTCAAATAGTCTCTTTTGATCCTATTCACCATCCCCCCTGGGGGGGGATTTGCGTCCATGTCATTTTTTCCATTTTTTCATCTTTTTTCAATCTAGTGTAGTTCTAATATGTAGGGGTAGTATAATTTGACTTATAATCATTTTCATATTCCATATCTGGTAGTTTCAAAGTAATTTTAATACTTAGGTGAAAGCTCAGGCATTTCATTAGCCACTGGAAGGACGGGTTTTCAGTGGTCACACGAGTTTTTTGGCGAGTTCGTTATCTGCCGAAAGCAGGATTTCACTGCGACGATGGTATGATGGTTTCGAAGGCTTAGGAAAAAGAGATATCGCTTCATTAGCCACCGAAAGCCATCTTTTCGGCAGCTAGTAGACAAACTCCTAGAGGCTATTAACCATCAAAAAGGAAAAGTGAGGAAATGGTTGGAAAATAGTCAAATCGAACCTCATCAACAAGATGAAACATCAGTGGAGGGTGTGACAAATTGCTGAAAATACTCGAGCCTGCAAAACCATGCATGTAAATGAGTTAAAGAGGTGGTTATAAAACTAGAAAAGGACTGATAGGATTGGAAACCCTCAATCTCCTTCCACCCGTCCAAAAGAACAACAAAAATCCCATCGAATACCCAGGATGATGTGTGATATGATTGCTTGTGAAAGGAGATCAATAGGATCAGCTGCTTCCATTACCTTATGATCTCATCATCCATCATGACAGAACAAACCCTCATAATCAGTGCCAAAGGAATCCAGCACATTTCACTCTCGAGCTTGTCATTCCTCTCCACCAGGAAAACCATCTCTGAAGGAGCAGCCTACTAACACACTGTATACAGAAATGAGAATTATTTTGTAGGTACCCAGGAGAGGCACTCATCAAGATGAACAAGGGAGAACATGCTCTCAGGTACGAGCTGGGTGATATCAGTTATTTGGAAGCACGTCTAGAGGTCTGTAAACTCTTCCAAGAGGTTTGCTGCTACAAGTTTTGTGAAAAGATACAAGGCTCCCATCAGCAGGTAGCTGAGGCGTTTTCCCTATCATTTGATGGTTCAAAGGCAGTTATAGGCAAGGAGGAATTTCACATAGATGAAACCCTAATCACTGAAGTAACTGAACTCCCTTGCACAGGAGAAAAATGGTTCAACACCACCATACCAAAAGATGTAGAATTCAGGTCTTACCTAAATCCTGAACATAGAGGAATGGTGTGGAAGAAGATTGTGCCATCATCCTGGTCGGAAGAGAGGTGGAAACAACTGTTGAAGGCCATTGTGGTCTACCTAACCTTTGAAGGAAGATATAACAGAGCCATGATCTACCATTTCAAGTTAATGAATCACTTCATAGGTAAAATCCCACTCAATTCGCCCTTTTACTTACATAGAAGTTTGGGAAAGATGGCACACCAAGTGAAATCCCATCCAACCAAGATTACTGGCAGACTATCCCACCATGGGCTTATCCAACTATTGATCCAGGAGTTGCTGAAAAGAAGGAATGTGGCATGGCCCTATTTTCTGTTTTGGAATCGATTTGAGACAAACCTTCAACCAGAAGAGAAAGGGAACTCTCCTGCTAAGAAGTCCAACACACCAAGGAATGGGAGAAGAAAGAGGAGGGTTATATCCCCAGCAGCACCACCATAATAGCCACCCTCCTCTTCCAATACCAAGAAGGTAAAAAGGAACTTGGACTTCAGTGAGAAGGGCCAAGAGGTTGAAACACACAATGAAAATATTCTAAATATACCCTACTCAAATTCTGAAGAGCAAGAGCAAGGTGCAGACCTAGCTCTGCAAGTTTTACGAGTGGATGAAGCACTACCCTCCCCCACACCAAAGGAGCAAGAGGAGCCAACAAAGAGGGCTTCCTCTAGCAAGCCTAAAACTCAAAACATCAATCAATTACTAAGGGAAATTTATGAGAAGGAGATTTTGGAAAGGGAAATAAAGAAGAATAATGCTGCATTGACCAGTAGAAACAAGCTGCTACATAAGTCTTACCTGGAGCAGAGAGAAAGATATATTTTGTTAAAGAGGTTGAATACAAGGTACCTAAAGGACAATACTAGATTGTATAGGATGATTAGGCTCCAAATACTACAACTGAAGGAAGATAAGGAAAACCCTAGCAGCTACCCCACCTTCGAAACCTTAGCTGAGGCTGCAATTAGCCTTCAACCTCCTGAAACTAGTGATGGTGTTGTTAACCCTCCTAGCATGGATCCTGCTAAAGAAGAAAATTGAGCAAACATGAAAACAGGGACATTTTTTAGGAAAACCTAATAATTTTTTAAAACAGGGCTTTCGGTGGCTTAGGCAGACGCTAGGGCAGTCCATTAGCCACCAAAATCACCACTTTCGGTAGCTAACTGTTCCAATAGACTGGCATCTTAGCCACCAAAAGCAGACAGAGGCTTAAAATCAAATTTTGGCATACAGGACTGGTTTTTGGCGAATATATATGGCTCAAGGACATAGGCTAAAAATGAATGGCGCAGAGGAAATCATCAAGAAAAGGTCTGTTTCAATTTTATTATGACATTACAAGTAGAAAGGGTCACCAACACCTAGCTATCAAGAGAAAATAGTGTCTTAACCAGCAAAGGGCCAGTAGTAGTAATTGTCAGCAGTTACCTTAGTTATCTAAAGGTTCATTCAGTGAACTAATTCTTCAATTAGTTAGACAAGTAGTTAATTAGGGTTTTTTAACCTAATTTGCAAAAAACTATCATTTTGTTTAATTTTGTAAAAAGGAAATCCAAGTTTTCAGGATTTGTATATTTTGTAAAGGATATAAAGCCTAAGACTTATTTTATGAAAAATGTTCGACTTTGGGGATTTATAGACCTATACTATTGTCAGCTTCTCATTTTGCTCATGATTGAATATAATCTCTTTTGTTATAATTTGTTCAGCCTCCATTTCTGTCTTTACTGTGCATATGCCTGAATGTGTATTTAAGTTAAATTCAAGTTAATGAATGACTAATAGCATTCATCCTATTGGCATGTTAATGTGGTTTGAATTATAAGTACCATCCTTATCATGATTTATCCATTTATATGCATCTGTTTTGTGTGTAAATATGCTAGCCTGATGAGTTCTCCATGCCTGCACCTTATTGTCAACTTCTAAGCAGTTGTAACTAAAAGCCTTGTAATTGAGTGAGTTTCATGCATGTCTTGAGAGTGGAAGGTCATATAAGTCACCTGACTTGATCCATATTAGAAAACACTAAGAAACATTGTAAGTTACCAAGCACCCTTGAGCTGCAAACTAGAGGAGTTTCCTGGAGTGATAACAAATTGGCACCATTGCTGGGAAGAGGAGACTGAAGCTCAGCTTCCCTGGGAGATGACATAGATCCTTGCTTTGATGATAGACAAATCTTGGACACTATTCTGGTTGTAAATCATCTATCTAGTGACTCCATTGAAATAAGGTGTCTTCAAGAAGACCAAGTACCAGAGAAAACCCCTAGGGGCCACCAGCAACACCTGTTTCAAATCTAGAAGATATTCTGAGAAGAGCTAGGGATTCACTAAGGTAGACCATCAGTGCTGCAAAGGAAGCTACATCAAGTATTTCAAGAAATTATTCTGCTATTATTTCTTCTACTGAAACACTTAATTCTTAGGAATTTATAAATACATCGAAAAATACTAGGGTTTGGGCATCTTCAAGCACTGTTGCTTGTGAAGATCCAATCCCTAGTGACTCCACTAGAATAAGTTTACCACCACCACCTTCTCAGTTACTCGCTATATCAATATTTCCTCCCTCCATCCTTCCCATACCCATTTCCAATATGGCTTCCCCTCAATTGACCAAAATGGAAAGGATCTTGGCAGCTAGGTATGCCCCCCTAAATTTTCCAAATTCCCTCTCGGCCATGCCCACTGGGGATTACCTTAAGTACATGCCTAAATTCATAGGAGAAGGAGATTTCACAACTGAAGAACATCTAGAGGCATTTTACAGCTATGTTGAGAACATTAACATAGAACAAGAAGATGTATGGACTAGGGTTTTTGTGCAGAGACTAGATGGTCATGCTAGGAAATGGTTTAAAGAGTTTCCTGCTGGGTCAGTGACTAGAATTGAATCCCTAGATGACATCTTTCTAAAACATTGGGGAGAAAGGAGATACCACCTCTATTATATTACAGAGTTCAGTAACTTGAAAAGAGAAAATGGGGAGTCTGTCTCCAACTTCACCAAGAGGTTAAACAATATGTACAGCAAGATCCCCACTGAAATCAAGCCCACTGATACCTCAGCTAGGATAACTTATGAAAATGCCTTTGACTTTGATTTGTGCCTACTTCTCAGAGAAAGGAGGTATTCCTCCTTATCACTCATGTGGGATGCTGCCCTAGAGGTAGAATCAAACATTGTGGCATCTTATAAGGTCAAAGGAAATATAGACAAGAAGAAGAAGCCAACAGACCCTGTTGGGCTTCTTCGTCAGAGAACAAGATTGAAAAAATGACCAAACTATTAAGTAACATGACCGCTAAAATTTCTAAGCTGAAGGACCAAGGAAAAAATACCGGTGAGGGGTAAAGGGCCAAGTGATTTTGCTCCCTGAAACCCTAATTTTGTCCCTTATAGAAGAGGGAACCCCCCAGTTCAGATTCTTAGAAGGGAAAGGAATCAAGGGGAATATTAGAGAATAAGAGCTCCATTTCAGAATGTTGTATTAGAAGAAGAGCCGAAATTCATTGAAGAAGAAGGAGAAGTTGAAGACAACATCCACTGCATGGAGGATGAGGTGGAATATTCTTTTCTGACATAGGCACAATATGAGGAAGCCCTAATTGATGAGAAGATCACTGAAGAGGCTGTATACCAGGATGATGGTCAGGGAGGGTACAATCTAATATCTAGGTTGGTTGCTCCTCTTAAGAAGAATGTTGTTCCTGTCAAACATCCTGCTACACCAGCTAAAAAGATTACTATTTTACCAAAGAAAGTGGCTATCATTTCCAAATCATTGTAGAAACCAACACCTTTAGGCATTCCTGACCATGTCCAACTCAAAGTTCCAGTGCATGAGGTAAGGTTTCTTGATAGGCCGCATTATTCTTTCAACCTTGAGTAGGAAATTCAAAAATTGAAGATACCTTTCCCATAAATTGAGCTAATGAAAAATGATGCATTCAAGTCTTCCATTCTGGATTCCCTTCAACCAAAGGTACATATTGATACTGACTTTGTAAATCTGCAAGATGACAAACTTATTGTAACCCTAGGCCCCATTATCGAAGACCTAAAGGATTCATGCCCACCTTTTTATATATCCTTGAATATCCATGATATAATCCTCCATAACTGTCTACTGCATTCAGGAGCTTCTTGTAACCTAATTCCAAAGGTTGTGATGGATGAGCTTGGTCTCAGCATCACAAAACCTTACCATGATTTATTCTCATTTGAATCCAGAAAGGTCAAGTGCTTGGGCCTCATCAAAGACCTTGTTGTGAACCTAACTCATCTACCTTCAAAAAGAATCATGATGGACATTGTAGTGGCTGATATCCCTCCAAAATTTGGTCTCTTGTTGTCTCAATCATGGAGAAAAAGACTAGGTAGCACCCTTCAAATGGATCTTACATATACCACCATCCCCATGTTTGGAGGGGAGACCAAGAGGCTGTACCAGGAAAATCAGTTGGCCTACATCATAAGCAAGGAGAGCAATTAAGTGAATCACCCCATCTATGCAGTGGACACTGATTTTGGGTCATGCATTCTGAAAATAGATGATTCTTAGAAAACATCAGTCTATCTCACTAAGCCCACCTATCAGCAGCCCAAAAAAGTGACCACAGCAATCTGGAACATGTATTTTGATGGGGCTAGCACTCAAAGCTCAGCAGGTGCAGGTGTAGTATTGATTTCCCCATCCAAGGAAAATATTCATCTGTCTTATAAGCTTGATTTTAAAACCACTAACAATATAGCAGAATATGAAGCCTTGCTTCTAGGAGTTAAAGCTGATGAGGAGTGGGGATCATGTGCATAAGGATTTTTGGAGATGCGGACCTTATTATACAGCGGGTCCACAACACTTTTCAGACAAAATATGTCAGACTAAAAACCTACAGGGACAAGGTATGGAAACTCAGAGACTCCTTTATGTTTTTTGAACTATCATATATTCCTAGGGCTTCGAATCACCTAGCTGATTCCCTAGCTATCTCTGCAAGCCTGTTTGTTCTTCCTTTACCTCCTAATCTCAGCTATGATGTTTGGGTTAAGTACAGATCTTCCCTGCCAGATAATGTCAAATTTTGGGAGGTGTTTGAGAGTGATTATGAGCTTAGCAAATTCCTCAGCTAGTAGATGAATTCTCTGATATACATGTAGACCAAGGAAACCTAAACATGGAGAAATCCAAGTAGCTCAAGTTGAAAGATAAAGTGGCTGATCAGAACATTGTCCAATTACCCAGCAACTATATACCTCAGGGTCTAGTACCTATGGAAGAGTTGTTCGATCATAATGACATCCATTTCAAGCCTGCCAAAAAGGAGCTAGGCCCTTCTATCCAAGAGTAAAACATAGGTAGCCAAATCCATCCAAAACTGATAAATCTATCCACTAATTTGACTACTAATCAAAGGTCAAAATTTTGCAGGATGATAAAAGAGTTTGCTGTTGTCTTTTCCCAAGAGTACAGTGACCTGAAAACCTATGACAGCAATATCATTCAGTACAGGATTCCTTTGGAGAAGGACACCATCCCTTTCAAGCAGAAGCTGAGATCCATCAGTCCTCTCCTATTACTAGCAATTGAAAAAGAAATCCATAAGACCCTCAAAGCCAAGATCATAATCCTCCTCAGATATTCCAAGTGGATTGCAAACCTAGTAGAGGTAAGAAAGAAGAATGGGGAAATCAGGTTCTGTGTGGATTTCAGAAACCTAAACAAATGTTCCAAGAAAGACAACTATCCACTGCCCAAGATGGAACCCCTATTGCAGAAAGTCTCAGGGGCTAGTGTTATGTCATTCTTGGATGGCTTCTCTGGATACAACCAAGTTGTTGTGCACCCTGATGACCAAGAGAAGACTGCCTTTACCACCCCCTAGGGAACTTTCATGTATGCTAAAATTCCATTAGGGATAATGAATGTTGGGGCTACTTTTGAGAGAGCCATGGACCTAGCTTTTGTAGGATTGAAAGATAAATTTGTGGTCATATAATTGGATGACCTAATTGTTTACTCTCACAGCCATCATGACCATTTGCATCATTTGAGGATGGTGTTTCTGAAGTGAAGGAGGTATGGGATATCACTCAATCCTAAGAAGTCCTAGTTTGCACTCAGTGAATGGAAACTCTTAGGTCATACAGTCTCAGCTGAAGGTGTAAATATTGATCCGGTAAGGGTGGAAGAAATCCAGAAGCTGTCCATACCGAGAACAAAAAGGGATGTTCAGTCTTTTTTAGTTAAGATAAACTTTGTCAAGAGGTTCATCCCTAATTTCTCCGAGCTAATGAAGCACATAACAGTCATGCTGAAACAGGATGCAGAAATACAAATGGACTGACCAGGAAAGAAGCTCTTTTGAAGACATCAAGAAGCCTATCATGGAGGCCCCAACCTTGATCAAGATCAAGAATGGGATTCCACCAGTAGCTGAAAACCTGTCCTCCTATGATTGGTACTCAGGTATTATTCAATTTTTGCATAAATTAGAAGTTCCTCATTATCTCACTCCTAATCAAGCACGAGCTCTTAAGTTAAAATCTGTTAAGCTTTGCATAATTGAAAAAATGTTGTACTGGAAAGATCAATCTTGGAATTTTGTTGAGATGTCTAGATAAGGAAGAAGTAGAGCAGGTCATGCATCACTTCCATTCCAGCACATGTGGGGGCTACCATTATTGGAAAACCATAGCCCACAAGATCCTAAGAGTAGGATACTATTGGCCAGTCCTTTTTGCTGATGTATGTACTTTTGTAATGGCCTGTGACTAGTGCCAAAGATTTATAGGGAAGCAGCAACTCAAATCCTTTCCCCTTAGGCCTATTGTAGTGAATGGGCCTTTCCAACAATGGGGTCTGGATTTCATAGGTGAAATAAATCCATCTTCCAGTGGGAAGCATAAATGAATCCTAGTAGCCACAGACCACTTTACCAAATGGACAGAGGCAGTACCCACCAGGAATGCCACTCATCAGGTCATCATGAGATTTTTGTATGAGAATATCTTTAGCAGGTTTGGCTTCCCAGTAAGGTTAGTAACTGACAATGCACCTACTTTCAAGGCTCAGGAATTAGTTAAAATGTGTAAGTAAATGGGCATTCAACTGGTGCATTCCACATCCTATTATCCTCAAGTAAATGTCCTGGCCGAGTCATCCAACAAAAGCCTAGTCAGGATCATCAGGAAACTACTGGAGACAAATCAGAAAAGCTGGGATTCTAAGCTCAAGTTTGATTTATGGGCTGATAGGATAACAGACAAAAGATCTATATATACTTCTCCATTCAAGTTGGTTTATGGTACTGAGGCCATTTTTCCTATTCAGCTCATTCTTCCAGTGGCAAAATTCTTTCAGGAAGAGGAAAATGAACCAAATGATATGGTAAGGAAGATGATGGACTTGGTTGAGTTGCAGCAAATCAGAGAGCAAGTGATAGGAAAATTAGAAGCCCATCAACAGAGGATAAAGGGAATGTTTGAGAAAAGGGAAAAAGTAGACAACTTTCAGGTTGGAGATTGGGTCCTAAAGTGGGATGCTGTCAGACAAGACAAGGGAAAACATGGAAAGTTTGATTCTTTGTGGATTGGCCCTTTTTTTATAGCTCAGGTAAATAAGAATAACACCTTCAAATTGTAGAATCTGGAAGGGGAAGAGGTATTTGATGGCCCAATGAATGGGCGTTTTCTAAAACTTTACTTTATTTGAGGCTCTGAGGCCTTGTTATTGTAAATTAGTAGATAGTAGGTTGTTTTTTATTATAGAATAAACTCCATGCCCAATGGAATAGTAAATGATAGTGTTAAGTTTTAGTTGCTTTTAGGGAAAGGAATATTGGTCTGGGATTCTTGGGACCTCACTGGGAGGTTCCCATCCCCATGTAGGAGCCAAATGTTATCTCCCAAAATAAATTTATTTTGATAAGTATGAAGAATTAGATTCATGTAATGAAAGATCTGAGTATGACTGACAAATTGAAAGTATTTGTTTTTTATATGGTTGAAAAATTTGAAACTTATAGCTTTCGGTGGCTTAGGTGAGAATTTTAATAGCTCATTAGCCATCGAAAAGCTATGTTTTGGTAGCTAACAATTGAACGAGGGATAAAGGTAAACCACTGAAAGTGGCCCGAGCAAGTAGAACCAAATCAACACTTTCGGTGGCTTAGGCGAGATTTCAAATGACTCATTAGCCACCAAAAAGTGTTGCTTTCAGCAACTTAGGGAGGAGACTAGGAGGCATGTTAATCGTCAAAAGAAAGCAGCAAGAGATATTAGTAAAGGTGGTTTCGATGGCTTAGGAGAAAGCACAAGAATTTCATTAGCCACCGGAAGGACAGGTTTTCAGCTGTTAAATGGGTTTTTTGGCGAGGTTGTTATTTGCCAAAAGCAGGATTTCACCCCGACGATGGTATGATGATTTCAGCGGCTTAGGCAAAAGAGATATCACTTCATTAGCCACCAAAATCCATCTTTTCAGTGGCTAGCAGACAAACTCTTGGAGTCTATTAACCACCAAAAAGGAAAAGTGTGGAAACAGTTAGAAAATAGTCAAATCAAAACCCATCAGCAAGATAAAGCATCAGTGGAAGGCGTGACAAACCACCGAAAAGACTCGAGCCTACATAACCACACATGTAAATGATTTAAAGAGTTCTTTATAAAACTGTAAAAGTACTGATAGGATTGGAAACCCTCAGTCTCCTTCCACCTGTCCAAAAGAACAACAAAAATCCCACCGAATACCTAGGTTCATCTGTGGTATGATTTTGTTGGAAAGGAGATCGAGAGGATACATTGCTTCCATCACCTTATGATCTCAGCATCCATCATGACAGAACAAACCCTCATAATCACTGCCAAAGGACTCCAGCACATTTCACTCTCGAGCTTGTCATTCCTCTCCACCAGGAAAGCCATCTCTAAAGGAGAAGCCACATTAGAGGAATTTTGGGGTCTAAAATGGCCTCCTAAGGAAAATAATAAAATAATAGTTAAAATAATAAAATAATAGTTAAAATAATAAAATAATATTGATTAATTTTGGAGGAAGAAAGAAAAAAACTACTTTTTGTGTTCGTATTTTCGACATATCTCCTTGTGTTTTTACTCAAATTTCGATTGGGAGAGCTCGTTGGACGCGGAATTTGATTCCCCATCCAACGAGTACCCACACTGCATACTTTTGATGGACCCCGCTACCCCAAAAACAAGAAATACATGAAAAAACATGATGATGATGTCATCATCATGTTTTTTCAGGTATTTCTTGTTTTTGGGGTAGCGGGGTCCGTCAAAAGTATGCAGTGTGGGTACTCGTTGGATGCGGAATCAAATTACGCATCCAACGAGCTCTCATGATCGAAATTTGAGTAAAAACACAATGAGATATGTCGAAAATACGAACAAAAAAAGTAAATTTTTTTAATGACAAATATGCCAATTCAACCATTATGGTTGACTTATTTTATTGAAATTCTATTGGTTCTTGAATTCCAACTCACAAAAACTTATTTTGGCACGTTTTCTTATAAGGCCCATTTTAGACCCCAAATTTCCTCTAATGCCTAGCACACTGTATACAGAACTAAGAATTATTTTGTAGGTACCCAGGAGAGCCACTCATCAACATGAAGAAGGGAGGACCTGCTCTCAAGCAGGAGCTGGGCGATATCAGTTATTTGGAAGCACATCCAGAGGCTTGTAAACTCTTCCAAGAGGTTGGCTACTATAATTTTTGTGAAAATATACAAGGCTCCCATCAGCAGGTAGCTGAGGTATTTTCCCTCTCATTTGATGGTTCAAAGGCAGTTATAGGAAAGGAGGAATTTCACATAGATGAAACCCTAATCACTGAAGTAACTAAACTCCCTTGCATAGGAGAAAAATGGTTGAAGACCACCATACCAAAAGATGTAGAACTTAGGTCTTACCTAAAGCCTGAACATAGAGGAATGGTGTGGAAGAAGAGTGTGCCATCATCCTCATTGGAAGAGAGGTGGAAACAACTATTGAAGGCCATTGTGGTATACCTAACATGTGAAGGAATATATAACAGAGCCATGATCTACCATTTCAAGTTAATGAATCACTTCACAGGTAAAATCCCACTCAATTTTCCCTTTTACTTACATAGAAGTCTTGGAAAGATGGCACACCAAGTGAAATCCCATCCAACCAATATTACTGGAAGACTGTCCCACCATGGACTTATCCAAGTGTTGATCCAGGAGTTGTTGAAAAGAAGGAATGTGGCATGGCCCTATTTTCTATTTTGGATGTATTTGAGATAGGCCTTCAACTAGAAGAGAAATGGAAGTCTCCTGCCAAGAAGTCCAACATACCAAGGAGTGGGAGAAGAAAGAGGAGGGCTATATCCCCAGCGGCAACAGCAGAACAACCACCCTCCTCTTCCAAGACCAAGAAGGTAAAAAGGAACTTGGACTTCAGTGAGAAGGGCCAGGAGATTGAAACACATAATGAAAATATTCTAAATCTACCCTACTCAGATTCTGAAGAGGAGCAAGAGGAAGGTGCAGAACTAGCTCTGCAAATTGTACCAGTGGCTAAAGCACTACCCTCCCCCACACCAAAGGAGCAAGAGGAACCAACAAAGAGGGATTCCTCCAGCAAGCCTAAAAATCAAAAGATCAATCAATTACTAAGGCAAACTTATGAGATAGAGATTTTGGAAAGGGAAATAAAGAAGAATAATGCTTCATTGACCAGCAGAAACAAGCTGCTACATAAATATTACCTGGAGCAGAGAGAAAGATATATTTTCTTAAAGAGGTCGAATACAAGGTACCTAAAGGACAATACTAGATTGTATAGATGATTAGGCTCCAAATACTACAACTAATGAAAGCTAAGGAAAACCCTGGCAGCCACCCCATCTTGGAATCCCTAGCTGAGGCTGTAGTTAGCCTTCATCCTCCTGAAACTAGCCAGGGTGCTGTTAACCCTCGTAGCATGGATCCTACTGAAGAAGAAAGCTGAGCAAACAGGCTTACAGGGACATTTTTGAGGAAAAACTAATGATTTTTACAAAACAGGGCTTTTCAGTGGCTTAGGCGAACACTGGGGCAGTCCATTAGCCATCAAAAGCACCACTTTCGATAGCTAACGATTACGATAGATTGGCCTCTTAGCCACTGAAATCAGACAGAGGCTTAAAATCAAATTTTGGCATACAAGACCGATTTTTGGTGAATATATATGGATCAGGGACATATGCTGAAGATGAAGGGTGCAGAGGAAAGCATCAAGAAAGGGTCTATTTCAGTTTTAATATGACATTACAAGTATAAAGGGTCACCAACACCTAGCTATCAAGAGAAAACAGTGGCTTAACCAGCAAAGGGCTAGTAGCAATAATTTCCAGCAGTTACCTTAGTTATCTGAAGGTTCCATCAGTGAATTAAATCTTCAATTAGTTAGACAAGTAGTTAATGAGGGTTTTTTAACCTAATTTGCAAAAAACTATTATTTTGTCATTTTTTGTAAAAAATAGATCCAAGTTTTCAGGATATGTATATTTTGTAAAGGATATAAATCCTAAGACTTATTTTATGAGAAACGTTCGAATTCAGGGATTTATAGACCTATACTATTGTCAACTTATCATTTTGCTCATGATTGAATATAAGCTCTTTTGTTATAATTTGTTCAGCCTCCATTTCTGTATTTACTGTGCTTATGCTTGAATGTGTATTTAGGTTAAATTTGAGTTAATTAATGACTGATAGCTTTCATCCTATTGGCATGTTAATATGATTTGAATTATAGGTACCATCCTTATCATGATTTAACCATATATATGCATCTGTTTTGTGTGTAAATCTGCTAGCCTGATGAGTTCTCCATCCCTGCACCTTATTGTCAACTTCTGAGTAGTTGTAACTAAAAGCCTTGTAATTGAGTGAGTTTCATGCATGTCTTGAGAGTGGAAGGTCATATAAGTCACCTAACTTGATCCATATTAGAAAACCATAAAAAACATTGTAAGTTACTAGGCATCCTCGAGCTGCAACCTAAAGGAGTTTCCTGGAGTGATAACAAACACAAAAGCTCATCCTAAATACAATAGAAACATAACCCATACCTTAGAGCAAGATAAAGAGTGCCAAGAATTTCGATAGTTGAAAGATAGAATAACATCCAATGATAACCTCTTAGTTGATGTTTTGGGGGCTTTAGTAGCTTGAAAATTTGACACTTTTTCCTCATGGGAAGCCTCATAGCCCAGTATGGAGGTGGCATTCTATAGCAGAACAACCTAAATTTGGGAGGAAATCAAACTCCCCATAGTCAACTGCATTGGAACATATTTTTATTAAAGAAAAAGAAAATAAGTTTATTTCCCTTTCTCTTATTCTAAAAACTGTTCTATATGAGGAATAATTTCAATTTATGATCTCAGGACTGTGTGGATTATGTTCAAGGAAAATGAGTAGAAAGGTTATGCATAGAAAATTGAACATACATTAATGTACTTTTCTTTCTAGCTGTAATAGAAATTTGACCAGATGGTATTTGTAATGGATTATATTTGGAAAACTTATTATGAATTATTATTATTGGCCTTTATAATCGTCTTCACATTATGTTATGATTAGAAATGTGAACAACCTACAAAATGGTGAACTAGAGTTCATCAAATTTTGTTGACATACTCTATAATTTTTCCTTTAATCTTGTGCCTTGAATTTGAATCTATCAACTACAACACTTATGATTTTGATCTGACTTTCACAAAACTATGAATGTGGATGCATTGAAATAATATTACGAGTTAACCACCTATTGTGCACCTGATTTGGGAATCTACAGGGTATGTTGCTGTAATCTATAGAATGTATGCTTCTCATCTATGTGGCTGTATGATATTGGTTGAATTATTGGGTGAGTGGATCATAGAAAAAACACAAATCCTATAATAATACATGTTGAAACCACACACTCAACCCCTTTCATTATTGTAATGATATGATTAAAACCCTTGTTATAGGCCTCTTTGAATTAGATAGGTCCCATGAAGTGAGGCAAAGTATAACCATGATACTTACTTCCATAGAAAGAGCAAGAAGAAATGTACTGATGGGTAGACCATTTTGTGTCTTGCTTGTGAATCTTGGATAATTTGGAATGATGGACTTAGGATTTCTAATTATTGGATACTTAGATAAGTTGACTATTATACATTTTCCAGAAACTTAAACCATGAGATAACCATATCCAAGTCTCTGATTTCTTAGGGATTGGCATGAAATTATATACCAAATTTCAAAACAATAAAATAAATTACTTGACAGTCACAGTATCCTATAGGTATATCTGCAAGCAACATTAGTGTGATAAAATTACCCTCTGAAGATCACCTTCACTAGCTTCCTGATCTCTATAATTTCTTAATCCAAATAATCCATAAACAAATAGAAGAGTTTACATTCACCAGGATGTTTAGATATCCCTCCTATATTTTTCACATGTTTTTATATCGAAACTTTGATCACTACAAGTGTTTGAAGTTGAAAATGACATATGAAAATGGTATCCCAGTTCCACACAATTGGAGTAATCGAATTCTAAGATAACCTAACAATGCCAATTATACTGAGTTTACCAACATGGTAATGAAGATTACATAAAACATTATCCATGACTCTTTTCCACCTAGAATGTTTCCTGAGAATAAGAAGTGGTTATAATTTACCCTGATATGTAACCATTTTATATATGAAAAGTACACAGTGATCAGAGTCTATGGTTTTGAGGAACTTCCTTACCATCTCCTAGCTTTCGTCACACCTTGAATTTTCACAATGGAATATGTAAGGCAAATATTTGTAGTAGATAACATGCATTTTTGTCATTTCAAACATCAAAGAACTTTCATGCTTCCAAAATATATATGACCCTTCCAAATTAAAGGTTGAAATCTATACAATACCTAAAAGTTTTCTTACATCGGTTAAATTCAAGGAAATAAGAATCTAGGCCTTATGATCCTCACGATATTATCTTCAAACAAAGAATATAAAACAAGAATTCCTCTCATAAATATGTTCCAAGGCCAGAGTGGGAGAGGATTGCTAACTTAGAAATTTGGGAGGAGGTACTATAAGTAAAAAAGAGCATGGAAGAACAAAGGGTTTCAAAGAATCAATCAGTACAGAAAAGAGGAGTTGAAGAGCTCCATAAAAGTAATTTCAGTTAGTTTTGATTTTATTCCATGTTTTTTGCCTAATTTTTAGCAGAAATAGGGATCTATTTGATCAGTGCACTCTCATCTCGTGGAGATACATTCATCTCATAATCATGTTAGAGATGTGAGAAATTGAGAGATCTTGTCTCTTTCAATTGTACTTCATCATTGTACATTGCTCTCTTGTCTAGAGCACTAGGGATCTTGTGTTGATGCAAGAAAGGCATTAGGGTTGGGGTTTTCCCTAAGAAGACAATGGAAGCTAGGATTTTGGAGAAACCATAGAGGAGCAAAGGGAGCACTTGTTCTTGTGTTTCTTGTGAGATAAGAAGACTAGGGTTTTGCGGCATTGGAAAACCTACTACTACTTGGATGATTGATGTGGAGAATATAGAGACGGCCTTATTATTATACAGCCTACACACTTCAGCACTGGATGCTTGCTCTACGAAACAAAGAATTTGCCAACTTTGGCATCTTTACGAAACCAAGCTAGAGGGGTACTTCATCTCCAAATATACCATCTTCTAGAAGATCAAAGGATGATTTTTGTCTCTTCAAGAAGTCTTAAAGATCTTTATCCACTTTCTTTTGCTTCTTTAAACATAAATGCTTGGCACTATTTGCTTGGATGCTGCTGAACCCTGAATACAGGGTTCCTTCTATTTCTCTCCTTCACTGGAAAGGAGTTGTGTTTGGCGGGCTAGGGAGGTGGAATGTTATCAGATTCACAGGAATCTCTTTTTTATGGAGCCTATGTTGTGAAATAAAATTTCTTAAGGAAGAAATTCATTCAACCCAGGAGAAGTTTCGACATTTACATCAGATCCAGCAATCTAGAATTCAGCTAGGAATTCCATTTTTAGGAAGGATCTGTTGAAGCCAAAGTAGACATGCTACCTCTCTTTTCTTATGTAGGAAAGGAGATATTGTGTATCAACTCTTTGGTTGGGGATTTTTAAAGCATCATGTATATGTATATTGACTTATAGTGAACTATATGATGCATTTTCAACAAAACAAATTGAAAAAAAAACCTATGAATTCTCACAGCTTAATATCATATTTTCACAAAGAAATCAAACAAAAATTGGAAAATTTTCAACAATTCCTCTCGCTTTATATCATATTTTGAAGAAATTGAAAGATCCAGGGATTAACCACTAGGAATCAGTGTTTCCCTTGCCACACATTAATTATTTGGTAGGGGAACTCTCAAAGACATAGAACTTCTTGTTTCTACCTAGTGGCAACAGGTAAATGGATGAGAAAAATGACCAACGAAGGCAGAGGCAGGAAGATAGGGAAGGGTAGAGTAAAAGGTAAGAGTAAGAGAGGGTCTGACCTCCCCAATTACGTTTTTTACTTGCCAAGTCGAAGAATTTTAGTGCAGAAGTCAATTTCAACACTATGGACATTGAAGAACTCAGAGAAAGGGCTATGGATTCCATGTCCAACAAGAATAGGAAGAGAAAGCAGCTGTCGCTGCACCCACTCTCATCTTGGAAATTTATTTCCATAAATAATTTGTTCGATAGAAATGGGACACAACTACAAGTTTCTAGTGCACAATTAGTTTCATTATGTGTCTGTAAGGAAAATGATGTCTTCTTATCCAGTTTACAAGATATACATCCTCCTATTAGATCCCCTGCAGCAGAAGAGAAAGATGATAACCTTGTGATTAGATTCTCTGATGGAGATAGTGATAGTGAGGGTGAAGAACAGAGCTGGAGAGTGGATAGAATTGAGAAAGATGGATCATCAAGGGAAAATACAAGTGGGAGCAAGCCAATCACTTGCAACTTCTTCACAGATGGCTACAACAATATCGCAAAAACCCCAGGGATGCGGAAGCAAATGGCTATGGTGTAGAATTAGTTAGCTGTATTTCGTACAATCATGTCAAGTGTAGCACAAGTCCATGGGGTGACTTCTATGGGGTCTGGAGAGGGTCCACCTCAACAATCATCCTGTAATAAAAAGCCTATTATTGGCCACAATGGTTCAATTGGCCAGAAACATGCTTTCAAGCCTAGCTCATCTGTAACTAAACCTGGTGGCACTAACTTGGAGAACTTGAGAAAGCAAATTGAAACAAAAGAGAATGAATTGAAGCTCCAAAGGAATATTCAATCAGGAAAGGGACAGGATACAAGATCAATTCCAAGTGGAACATTCCATACAACTAGTATTGCATATTCAACAACTATGAGCAGCAGGGGGCGAAATTCTATCAGTCCAACATTTTCTAAGTTAACAAAAGATGCACCTGTTAAAGAAATTAATGAAGAGTAGAAAAATTTTGTGTGATGGTCTGAGACTAGCAAAATTCCGTGCTGATTCAGCTTCAACCTTTTGCTATAAACCATAAAAGAAATAATTTAAAGAAGATTCAAGAAACTAACCTGTAAAAATCCTGTAGATAGAAGAAACCTTGTGAAATTGCTTTCCACGAATCCACTCAGCCACTGTAAAGAACGATTTGCAATAGAAATCAAGCTTGATGTTGAGCCTGACTCTTGCACCATTATATAGGTAAAAAAATGTCCTCACTTGACTAAATTTATCCATTTTTTGATCAAATATGAACCAAATTCAGTAAAAAAACTTCCCCAATTGATTAAATCTCCACATTTTACTCAAATAATTGTCCACAAATCCAAATCCAAGATGAACTATGTCTAGTTTACCCCAATCGAGGTCGAAGTAAGACCAGTTTACCGAAATATTCATAAATCCCGACGAAATACCAAAATTTTAATCATATTATCCATAAATCCTAGGCCAAATACCAATTTTTCAACCTATTATCCATAAATCCGATGAACCATCTTCATCTCTCCTCCCAATAAAAAAAAACGGGTGAATGTGGGTAAATATCTCCTCCCAATCGGAAAAATTCGAGCGAATGTGGGAAAAAATCAGTATTTTTCGTGGGCTAATATTCATTTTCCAGTTTTTCCCTCTTTCAGGATGAATGTGATTTACCTTGAGGCAGCTATATATAAAATAAACAATGGGTGGATTTATTAAATAAAATAAAAACATTTTAATATCAAAATTTGCCACTGGGCTAAAATTTTCCCTTAAAATCATCCCTGGTCTACCCCCCTTGGCTTCATTAGGAGCTAGCATGAATGAAGGAGTCAAGAACAAGGTGACAGCCTTGACTCGAGACTTTCCCCCAAGGACACACCGAGTGGCTTGAGGATTTCTGCCATGTAACCTAGGTGTGTGAAAGGAGGCAACACTTTTTGGCGCTGTTGCCAAGGGTAAATCTTTTCATTCCTGAGTATGACTTAGCTTAACGTTTTTCTAAACAACTAAAAAGATATAAAAAAATTGATTGATATTGTCTTCAAAAAACATAAAAATTAAAACTCGATCCATCTGGCGACTCTATTGTCTAACATCCCTCTAAGAATTTCTACCTGAAGAAATTCCCATCAATTATTCAATCCTCTCCCTGATCCTGAAAGGTTTATTAGGGAAATATTGAATAGGTAGACTTCTCATAAAAACCTTGAAAATTTAGGAGACCAATCCCTCTCAGATATCCATCACTTATTTGTAGAGAGTCATGTTCACTAATCTCAAGAAATGACAGAATTATTCAAAAACCTTAACTTTTCTTAGATAGCAGGTGCTCCCCATGCCATTCCAAAGGATGTTATCAAGAAGCTCCCCATATTTCAGGGAAATAATGCCATCACTGCCAAGTCTCACCTTCAAAAGTTTGAAAAGCACCTGGTCAGTTATTGTAATGATGCTTCCCATGACCATGATGATGTCAAAATGAATCTATTTGCTTTATCCTTAGAAGATGATGTTGAAGAGTGGTACCTCAACCTAGATGATGATTCATATAAAACTCTTAGTGAATTCCAAGATGGTTTTAGGAAGAAGTGGGGAGAAACGAAGGAACCAAGACATCTACTTGCTGCCCTTTATAGCATAAATAAGATGGAGAATGAAACCATGGATGAATTTAACACTAAATTCAGGCGTGTGGCTGCGAATCTTCCTAGATACATCAAGCCAAAAATGCCTCTATCCTCATATCCTACATTGAAGCCTTCATCGGTGACTTAAGGTATCAGTTGAGAGATAAAGAACTGACCGATATGAAAAGTTCCCAGGAATTGGCCGAGAAAATAAAAAAGAATATGCAATCTTCAGGCAAGTCCAACATTCCAGGTTACACTAGGGGAAACACTTCCTACAACTAAGAGGAGGGTAAAGGTCATTGAATCAGAAGAAAAGGGAACTTCTAAAGATCCCATGGAAAATGTGATGAACATGATAAAAAGCTTGGTTACTAGTCAAAACCAACTAATGGCCAATCATATGCAAAATAGAATAATCACAATGGAAAGGAATAATGGACCTAGGAACTTTCAGCCCAAGCAGAATCAGATGTATCAAAATAAATTTCCTCAGCAAGAGCCTAGGATTCCAAACTAGTTAGACTTAGCTAACATGGTAGAAGAAGTAATTCCATGGTGTAGACCTTGTAAACAATTCCACCAAGAAAGCACTTGTTATGTTGAAAATCAAGTCATGGAACATGGAATTCTCGAGGCCAGTAGTCAGGAAACAACTTCAAGCGATCCTGATCATGTATACATAGTAGGCCAGGCCTACCCTTTGTCACCAGCTAAATAGTACAAACCTAAGGATGAAACCATTGCAGAATCTTATAGTGAAACTTATGACGAAAACCGTAATGTGCATGTTGGGACTCCTACGTGTTCTCCATATAATGATGACAGTCTGGAAGTTTTACTTCCTTGTGACCTTTTCTCTGAAGAAGATGAGTATGAAAATGAGGACAAGTATAACTTGGAGCATGATACAAGTGATGAAGACTCCCTTATCTCCAACAAAGATGTTGATGAGGAGTCCTGGACATTCATGGAAAATCGAGTCTATGACATGAATAAAGAGGAAAATAATGAACCAAAAACTTTTGACGGTTTTGTTGATTCTCCTATCTATGGCATGTCTAAAGGAGAGAGCATGGACCATGTGGCCTTGGGAAACTTTGATATGGAAAAGGAGCATGCAGTTTATCCCTATGATCAGTCTGACCCATATATCAGTATCAGTAATGAAGACAAAGAGAACTTAATATCAGCAATGGGGAATCCATCACATTTGACATAGATGGTGGTGATGACTATTGGGATTTTTTGGATATCTTATTAAGAATCCTATCTATGCTATATCTAGTAAGGGGAGTGTCTATTTAGAAATTTATGGAATTCCAATCTACTATACTTCCATAGAGGGAAGCATGGGTCTAGAGACCTGGGAAAATCCTAGTATAGAAGAGCAACATTCAAAACTCTTATATGGTCATTCAAACTCATATCATACAGAGCCAAACAAAGGTATCAATAATGAAGACATTGAGAAGCAATGTTGTTGAAAGATAGATATGATGCAGTTAGTAGAATATCAGTCTCAACTATCATCTTCACATATAGAGTTTCCTTATGATTTGGAGCCGCTTGGGGCTTATACAATGAGTTATCATCTGGTAAGCCTTGATGATTAGTATGATGGTGTAGTCAATCTGCATCATCATTCCAACTTGTATATCAACCCTATCCAGTTATGGATAGAAGCAGCTTGTGCAAGCACCTACCAGTTTGTGAAGAAGTTTAACGACATTATTCATGCCTATGATTTCCCATTTATCCCGCCCATTCCGGATCATCACGTAGATTTGCATTTTCTTAATAAAGTATCCTTACTTTGGCTGGTAACCGGACAAG
>LPNX010672192.1:110571-137766 GCA_001517045.1 Pseudotsuga menziesii | reverse complement strand
ATATCTCATAGCATATATGTTTGAATATCTAGATTATACATGTTTAATAAGTTTATTTGCATGTAAATTTTGTCTCTTTTTCATATATATATCCAAATCTCATGACGTTTCGTGCAGGATTGTCTGTTTAGCTTTCAGGTAGCAAGGATTGGACGAACTATGGATCTAGTTTGACTCCACTGTACATCCAAAAACTTTGAGAAGGCATTTCCCCTCTGTATTCCACTAAAAATTTTCCAGTGCAGATCCATCCAACAATGGGCCTTTCCCCTTCTCTTCCTCCTTTCTTTAAAAATCAATCTTTCGGTTACCTATCTCTTCCTCTTATGATCATATATAGTTCTAAGAACTGAATATATATTGTTAGATCTATTTTATAAGAGTCTTTCTTCTTAGATCTATAATTTCATAGAGAATATCATTTCATAAAAATAGATCTAGGTGTAGGAATCTCCTTTTTTGCAAGTAGCTAAATCATAGATCTAAAGCTTGCTCATAAGGTAGTTTCTTTTCCCATTCTTCAAAGATTTAAATTCTACAAGAAAAGTGCATATCTCATTGGCTGCCCAAACAGAAAGCCAAGATGCCAAGGAAAGTTTGCTTTCCTTGGTTCCTTTTTGCAAAACTAGATTAGCCCCTTTTAACAATTTTTTACTTAGTTTTCTTTTCGATAACTAGCGTGGTGACCCAAAACACTTTTAAAGTGTGTTTGGGAACATTTGATTCTAATTGCTTGTTGTTTTTTAGCAGGTCTAACAAAAAAGAGAAGGAGACTCTGCCCATTTTTCAACTCTTGGACGAATCGGAGCTTCCCGAAAGCTTCCCCCACCATCTTGTTTAATTCTAGCTTGTTACAATCTTGTTGTAAGCCTTTGGCTCCCAGATAACAAGGACCAAAGTGCATCAATTTTAATTTGATGATATTGTAATTCGCTACTAATAAAAGGAAAATGTCTTTTCGAATAGGCTCTTTCGAGCCTATTCACCATCCCCCCTGGGGGGTTTTGCGTCGGTGCCATTTTTTTTACATTTTGCTCATATCTTTTCAAACTAGCGTAGCTCTAATATGCAGGGTAGTATACTTTGATTCATTATCAATTTCATATTCCATATTTGATATTTCAAAGTAATCTTAATACTTACCCCATGACTTCCCGATTGACCCGAAAGGGGAAAGAGATGCGTGGTAGGACTAATTAGAAAACCAGAATTGTGTATCTGTGTTTTCCTTTATATCATTCATTTCTTCAGCTATTATAAAATTAAACCCTCATTGATTCCCTGATTGAGATCCACTTGGATCGAAAGAGGTTCCTGGAGGGTTTTGTTTTTAACAAGAACACCCAATTTTAAAAATTTACTAAACTTGACAAGACTCCAGTGTGTATGCTCTGCACTTGGCTGCGGTTCATTCGATCAATCAAGCTGTATCAAAAGCACTTGAGTGACTAGTATAATTAGGATTCACTTTCCCAAATTTACGAACCATCAGGTGAAAATCCAACACCTAGATCAAACCATTACGGTGGCAAAATATCCAAAGGAAGCGGGAACTTCTGAAAAGTGACCTCGGGGCACCGATCTATGTCACACCCTAACGGGTGCGTTATGAACAATAGCCCCAGAGACTCCATTCAGCCCACATATTCCTTGTAGGTAGCCGTGAAGGTTTAGTTTTGGACATACTCCAAGTACTCTCGGGTATATCTGGAGTCCACCCCTTCACCTAATTTTAATCAACTCACATCTCACATTAACTTAAAACGTACCAAGAGGCAATTGCAAAACATTCACTCCAAGCACATGCAAGTACATTGATTTATTTTTTGACTCCATTTTTAAGGCACTGGTTATTTTCTTGCTATATATTTATATTGTGTCTCAGCATTGTGCTTTCGTGCGCTCATTTTTGTATCTTGTCATCTTTGATTGTCTATGGTTAAAATCCGAACTCCTAAGTAACTCATTCAATTTAACATCACTGTACTAAGTAATTTAGCCTTAGTAACTTAATAGGGTCTACCCCCCTTGGCTTCGTTAGGAGTTGAGCCTAAACGGAGGAGTCAAGAACAAGGTGACAGCCTTGACTCGAGACTTGCCCCCAAGGGCACACCGAGTGGCTTGAAGATTTCTACCACGTGGCCCAGGTGTATGAAAGGCGGCAACAGATATATCAATTTTAGAATTAATTTTACATACATCTTGCTGCCTTAAAGCTCATAAACTAGATCTCATTCCTAAAGAAATTTTACAAGCATTCTAGATCTAGTTTTAGGGAAAATTGTCATTTTTCAAGGCTGAGAAAGTAGATCTAAAGCTTATTGAATGCATGGTTGTTTCCTTAGAATCTAAAAAGTTATATTCAAAAATTTAAGTGTTTCATAATGGCTTCCCCAAAATTAGGCCAAGATCCCAAGGAAACCTTGCTTTCCTTGGTTCTTTTTCCTCTTCTTTAAAAACTAGTTTTAACTTAGAAGTTTTAGGTAAAAAGTATGTTCATCCAAAAGTACTTTCAAAGTACTTTTGGGCATATTTAACTGTGATAAGCTTGTTGATTTTTAATAGGTATAACAGAAAAGAGGAGGTGTTGTCCGGAAAGCATTTTTGGACCATTCAAAACCCCCCAAGGGGTCTCTGTCTTCCCAAAATTTCAAAATTTCGCAATTTGTAAACTTTTGCTCTCATTCCATATAAGGACCAAGTGGATTAATTTCAGTTTTCTGATATTGTAATTGCTTCTAATTAAAAGAAAAATCTCTTCGAATAGGCTCTTTTGATCCTATTCACCATCCCACCTGGGGAAATTCGCGTCTGTGTCATTTTTTGCATTTTTTCATCTTTTTTCAATCTAGTGTAGTTCTAATCTGCAGGGGTAGTATACTTTGACTTATAATCATTGTCATATTCCATATCTGGTAGTTTCAAAGTAATTTTAATTCTTACCACACGAGCCTCCTTTTGATCCGAAAGGTGAATAAAATGTCATGGTAGTCTAATTAGAAAATTGTGGTTTGATTATTTGTTTATGCTTCATCTACCATCATTAATTGTTTTAATAATCATAATAAAATCAACCCCTCCTTGATTCCCCGATTGAGGTCCACTTGGACGGAAAGAGGTTCCTGAAGGGTTTTCTTTTTAGTAAGAACACCTCTTTTAAAATTTACTAAACATAACTGAGACTCTAGTGTGTATGATTTGTACTTGGTTGCGGTTCGTCCGATCAGTCAAGCTGCATCAAAAGCACTTGAGTGACTAGATTAATTAGTCTTCACCTCCCAAATTGACAAACCATCAGGCGAAAATCCAACGCCTCGAATGAACTGTAAATGGTGGAAAAATACCCAAAGGAGTGGGAGCAACTGGAAAGTGACCTCGAGGCGCCGATCTCTGTCACACCCTGACGGGTGCGTTACGAACACAGTCTCCGAGACTCCGTTCCAGCCGACAAACACCTTGTGGGTAGCCGTGAAAGTTCACTTTTGGACATACTCCAAGTACCCCTCGAATATATCTGGAGTCCCATTTTTCGCCTAATTTAATTCATTCACATTCCACATTAATTTAAATTCTACCAAGAGACATTTGCAAAACATTCTTTCAAGCGCAAGCAAGCACATTATTTTCTCTGTTGACTCCATTTAAGGCACTGGTGATTTATTTGATTAATTCTTTCGATTATATATCTATTGAGTGTCATTACTATGCTTATTTGATTTAAATCTTGCATCTTTTTATCTTTTGTTTCCACTGGTTAATTTCAAAAAACTTTTAAACAACTTAATCAATATAACACCATCACACTAAGTAATTAGCCTTAGTAATTTAATAGGGTCTACCCCCCCTTGGCTTCGTTAGGAGTTATCCTGAACGAAGGAGTCAAGAACAAGGTGACAGCCTTGACTCAAGACTTGCCCCCAAGGACACACTGAGTGGCTTGAAGATTTCTGCCACGTAACCCAGGTGTGTGAAAGGTGGCAACACCATGTAACCCCACCCTCTCTCATCCATGTCACCCAACACAGTGAAGTTAAAGTGAAGTTTTTTCCATATGCTTATCTCAATTATAGAATGAGCAATTTCTAAATTAAGTTTGTCAAATAAAATGAATTGTTATTTTTAGTTTTTTAAATAAAAAATCCATTTATATAAAAATTTGAAAATTATTTATAAATTTAAGAATATTTTCTTATTTATAATAAAATCTAGAATTAAAATAAATTTACAATATATATTATAGCCATTTACAAAATAAACATGGAAGATGATATTAACCATTCATAATAAATCTAGAATTAAAATAAATTAGGTAATTATACCAATTTATAAAATAATGTTTCAACTTAAAATAATATCTACATTTATATATATATTATTTTAAAGTTGATATTGAATTTTTTCTAAAATTAGAAGGAACTCTTATGAACTTTATAGCTAAATAGGGCATTGGTCTATTCCTAAAACTTTATGACAAGAGTCTATAAGTGGTTGAGGATGAAAATCACTTTCTCTTAAATTGCGTTGCTTACACCCACATTAGATCTCAATTTCATAGTATTTGCTACAATACAAACCTTTATAACCTTCTAACTTGCCAAAATTACTATAATGATCTTGGAAAGCTTTTTGAACATAAAAACAAGATTTTAAACTAAACCAAGTATTATACTTCTCAAGGTAGAATAGACCAAAATTGTTCAGTAATTATCGTCATTATAATTTCTGATAGCATAATTTATTTAGAATGTTATCTATAGGTCCACTCATGCTCTTAACCATTAGGCCCACTCATGCTGTACAGAGGGGGGTAGTGTATGTACACCTCTGTAGACTTTAGAAGTTAAATCGCTGCGCAGAGGGGGGTCCCTTGTCCCACAGACAAGGGGGTCTCATACATCAATTTGGTGTCTCGCTTGGCGGTGACCTTAAAAATAGATTATTATTATTATTATTATAAACTTACACATACTTAATAATCATCATCATCATCTCTAATGCTAAGCTGATGTGCAAATCATCACCATCATAATTTCTAATAACCATCATAATTTCTAATAACATAATTTATTCATAGTGTTATCTATGAGCTTACGCATCTCTGCCATATCTCTCATGCTAAGCTAATATGTAAAAATCATAAGCCAAAACAAATAATATCCCCAAATTCATTATAGTGTAAGATGGCTTTTCAAAAATATCTTAAAAGTATGAACAGTTCCTGGGGGACAGCGCTACACTTTAGCGAGATAATTCCATCTCTGTCATATCACTTATGCTAGAAGCTAATCCGTAAAAATCATAAGCGAAAACAAATAATATCCCCAAATTCATTATTACTATAAGATGGCTTTCTAAAATATCTTAAAAGTATGAACAGTTTATGGCGACAGAGGTTTCGATCCAAACGCTACACTTTAGCGAGATAATTCTCGTTCGCACGAATAAATTAAGACGCGGATATTGATAATATTATAAAGCGTTCGTGACATCATAGAGAGAAGTTACGCTGGATGCATTGGTGGCTTTAAAAAGGATCGACGGAGCAAAGAAAGAGAAAGAGAAAGAGAATGCAGTGGATGATTAAAGTGGAACTTGGAATGGGAGGTGGGAGATGCAGGGCATATCCACCAACAATGAAGGTCTCTCATCTCATCTTATTATATATTGATCTGTTGTCCTGCCCGGTTGCCTGAATGTGACTGGTCAAGTAAAACAATTAATGACAATGTGACTGGTCAGTTTCTGCTTGTCATGTCTGTGTCTGTGTCTGTGGATAGCAATATGGAAAGATCCAGCAAATGGCAATCTGGACAGAATTGACTTTTGTTTCGTCTATCGCTGTTGGACGGCTGTAACGTCTCTGTTTCGTTGTAAGTGTGGGCACAATTCAACTTTGACGCAGCTGCTTTAGCCATTGGCGACATACATGAACTCAATTATATGACTGCAATTATATTCAAAGTCCTTCTGCATCAATATCTAATAGGACCAAGTTGTTCACACTGGACCGCGCCCTCAGAATTGTCTTCTTCGGCAAACAGCGAATGGACATGACAACAACTAACAACTGCTTGGACAAATGAATGAACTGGCGGTATTCAAATAAATGAACAAATGGACATGACAACAACTAACAACTGCTTCGATAAATGAATGAACTGGTGGTATGGAAGCATTTAGCGTTGAACCAGGGCAAGAATTTGAGGGGCAAATTACTAGTCACGAGTTGATTTGTCCGGTTCAAAAATACCAAAAAAACCGTCATCATTATGCATTAAAATTGTCAAAACTAGTTACACAGTTGTTAAAAATGTTAAATTTAACCCACTACATTCAACTAACACTATTTTTATATTACCATACTCTAAAATGGAGAAATGAAATGCCTAGAAGAATTGCTATATGTTGTGAAATAAGAGAAGGTAAAGCAGCTAAAAAAATGCCTAATTGTACTTTTGAATAATTAGATAAGTAAAACATCCATCAATCATACATAATTTTTTAGATAATTAAATTTGTTAATGTGTTATCTCCTTTATGTATTTGTTAAGTTTTTTTTTGAAACTATGTTAGGGACACTTAAATAGCATAATTGCTTCGACTATCACATGTGAAAAGCCTTCACAATCAACAACACGGGAATAACTTTGTAAGATTAAGTAAGTTGTTGATGCTTCATAAACATTTAAGAATTTTTTTTTGCAGTAATAAGTAATAGTTTCATAAAATTGAGAATGTTGTAGGTTTAACATTGGTATGAGAGCTATACGTCCTTTGGCCA
This sequence comes from Pseudotsuga menziesii, assembly GCA_001517045.1. Classification (NCBI taxonomy): domain Eukaryota; kingdom Viridiplantae; phylum Streptophyta; class Pinopsida; order Pinales; family Pinaceae; genus Pseudotsuga; species Pseudotsuga menziesii. The sequence continues at coordinate 130,985 of LPNX010672192.1, read as the reverse complement.
TTATTTACACTTTGTGTAAATTTAGTTTTTAGGGTTTCCAAAAAAGAAAAGAAAAAAAGAAAACGTAAAAAGACAAAAGAAAGGAAAAAGAAAGTAAAAAAAAAAAAAGATAAAGTAAAACCAACACATGGTTTTGCTTTCTTGCACCCCCTCATTCCACGTAGCCCTACAGACAAAATCAATATTAATAAAATAAAAGACCCAAGCTATGATGGAATTAAAAGACAAACTTGAGAAATTGGAGAAGGACATCAAGGCCCTTGTTTTTAACCAAGAAAAATTTAGACAAAAAAAAAAATAACAAGGGACTTAAGAAAAGAATCAAAGACGATGTTGTTCTAGTACTAGGAAGAAAACTTGATGACAAAGTAGACATCATGCATGAGAAACAAAAAGAGTTAGATGACAAAATGTGCGCGATGACACAGAACATAAGCACCATGGCATGGAACTTGAGCATCATGACACAAAACAAAGATACCATAATGGAAATGTTACAAAAACTACGGTCTAATACAAACCATATTAGTAACTCAAATATGTTGGATCACTATGTCAACAAAAATGAGAGTAACAAAATTGATCAAGAGAATAAACAAGACAAGGAGACTAAATATCGTAGGGATGACCAAAATACCAATAATATATTTGATAAAGATGAGCTCGACCAAGATCATAATGAGAGTCAAGCTAGTATTGTTGACAATAAAGACAATCCATACAATGACAAAAGATGGATCCTACAATATGCAAAGGAATCCAAGTCAAAGGAATCAGATATCATAGATTCATCTTCTACCTTAACTCTTCTACCACCCTGGAGAAACCTAAATGTAACACTATCAGGTGACTTCGAGTGTGAGAAGCCTCACGAAATGCCACTTCTCGAGATAACTCATAAAGAAAATAAAATGAAAACATTACGTGATGGCATTTTAAGTATCGTAGGACAAACGACTTCTAAAACAAGGCTTGATATGGTCAGTCACAAAAATATTCCTTGTATTCATGTACAAGGAAAATGACATAACAATAATAAACATAATGGGGTAAAAATTCAAGTTACAAATGAAAGGAATATGAAAAACTATTATGTAAAGACCAAGCACATACCTAATACCAGTTCTAAAAAAGACATAAAGGAATTAATGACCTTGCTTCAACACAAAATGAGAATGAAAAGACGACAACAATAATCTAAGCTTTGAGGACAAATCTTTCCTAAGGGGAAGGAAATGTTACAACAATAAAACAGTAATAAATAGGTAACTATTCCTAATAGTAACTAATAATATTAAAATATAGTTTATGAAAAGAAGTGTCTCTTTAATATGTGATGGCCAAACCATATTTAAGGAAATCATATCCATTGTAATTTATCATCCATTCAATTATTATACATTTATACATTCAAATATTTGAAGCTGGAACATCATCCTCCCTAGACCTGGATACTGGCTGACTTATTCCGGATATGGATTATCCATTACACCAGATTGAGAGTTACAATGTTAAATGTGAAAGAGATAGAGAATGCAGGCGTACCTCTTTTTTCTTTCGAGGTGAGACATATGAAGTGTCTTGCATCTTTACATATCATTCAAAGGAGAATGATGGTGCAATTCACATTCCTTGTAATGTTGTCATTCATGACATTGCCGTGAAGGTCAAGCCCTGACGTTTAGTGTTACCAACGCCAATGGTTGACCTTGTTAATGTTAGGACTTGGCATTTATGGAGAGTCAATGCCAGGGTGAGGAGAGTGCATGGATTGAGAGTTACAATGTTAAATGTGAAAGAGATAGAGAATGCAGGCATGCCTCTTCCTTCTTTCAAAGTGAGACATATGAAGTGTCTAGAATCTTTGCATATTGTTCAAACGAGAACGATGGTGCAATTCCCATTCCTTGTAATGTTGTCATTCGTGACATTGTGGTGAAGGTCAAGCCCTGACGTTTAGTGTTACCAATGCCAATGGTTGACCTTGTTAATGTTAAGCCTTGGGATTTATGGATAGTCAATTCCCAAGCCATATTGAAGGTGGATTGTTTCCTATTACTTCGTTGTATGGGTGGAATTAGTATGTGCTTTAGTTGAGATTGGTCCCATGGAGGTCTAATGTAATTATCAAATTCCACGACAACATAGGATGGAAACTTAGGAGGGATAAATCTAGGTGTGTATACAATTTGGATGATCACTCTGAGAGAGCCTTTTACTAATCCTACTTCAACCCACAAATTGCAGGATAAAATGACTCATTGCCCGAAACATAGTAATATTTTTTTTTTGAATTGATGGTCATCATTTTGTTCTGCATCTGCTCTAGTGGTGAAATCTTCTATGGATCTTGCAATAGGCATAGCCAATGATTGGAGCATGTATTTGTTATGATTGTTTGCAAGCATGTTCGTTGCAAATAGATGTATTGTTGTGTCAAATTGTGAGCACTCCTCTATTGACAAGAATCTATTAGTTCTAGATTGGAGGAGGGTCTAGTCCTCCATTATTGGTGTATCATTTCGGATGTTTGTCAATAGCTGACGAAAACGTAGTTGAGTGACATCATTTTCCATTTGTCAAAAGACTGTCTCCAAAATGATTACAGTGGTAAAGTATGTCCATAAACACTTTCCCATAGTTTATCCTGCATACATAGGAATGTCCATCACAGGTGGGAGTTGGCCCAAATCACCAAGAAGAATTATTGACTGATTGAAGAATGAGTGGTTATTTGTTTCTAGAAAGCATTCATGAAAATGACTCTCAATCTGCACGAATATCTTAGGCCCTATGAAGCTCATTTAATCAATGAGAATGTATTGAATATGTTTCATCTTTCTTGGAACGCTGATAGGGCTTTTCCATGTAAAGGATTCATGTCTATAGGAATCTAAAGTCCTGCATGTATAGTGATTGCATGTATGTTGAATGATGCAATTCCAGTAGGGGTGAGGAGTAGTAGTGGACTATGGCTAGCGATTGCTTGACAAGATAGTGCATTTTTAATGGTGTCGATAACGTAATATGATTTACCTGTTCTTGTCATGCCTTGGATGATCATTTGTAATGGCTCATTTGTTCCTTGTACCTGTGAATGTTGTAGGACTATGTCAAATGCAAGCTGTTGATTGTGAGACAATGTATTTGTTGAAGTAGGTAGGGGATTGTTATCTTATACCCCCAAAGCGGGGGAAATGAAACACCGAAGAGAACTTCGATATGTTTCAAAAATGAGAGAAAATTGTGTGTGTAGATAATATAAAAGTTTATGTGATGAAAGCAAGTCTAGGAAAATAAGTGAAAATAAGTTACATCAAACTTCTAAATTGCCACATAAGTGAAGATAAGTTTCCTCCAAAAGGATTTTTTACATATAAAGTTTTTAAATTTGGAAATATTCGGTGAATAAGTCGATGCTTTCGCCTCAATCCTTTGAATTCCAATGGAATATTACAAAGCAAAAAATTCCAAAACTCCAAAGTAATCTTTCAATCTCAAGTTAAGTTGATTAATTAACTCATTTCATGTCTGTTTAGAGAAAAAACTTGTTTCGCTTCCTTTCTTTTAACCAAACGACTAATGCACAAGTGACACATATCCAAAATGTTTTAAATCTATCATGGTTTACCCAAAATTCATATCTAATTTGTTTGGGCTAGGCCATGTTACTTTGGAAAAATATAAGAATAAGCACCCTTAGACACGAATCAATCCCAGCACGAACAAGTATAGCTACCACACGCTGACACATAGAGCTAGAATGCACTTCATAACCGTTTCAATTGATATTGATTCATCCATTATTATTAGTGTTGGTTCACCTAAAGTATCATTGCCTCATCATACCATATCACCATAGGAAGAAGAAAGGATGGATCTCTCATGAAAACGCAAAGATCTACTCCATGAAGCAAAGGTCAGTACTTCCCACATAGTTGTATATTACTGCATCCTAGTTGGGATTGATAAGAAACTTTATTTTTTTATCCATCGAATGATAAGACAGTCTTTTCTTGACCACCTTAGCACCCTCCTCGAGAGGGATGGAGTCTTCCATCATTCTAGTGTCCAATCCATGCATGTCTTTGTAAGACCATCTGAAAACATTTCTGAATTCTATTTAATGGGAAAGGAAACCTTTTCTTTTTTATTTAAATGGGAATGAAAATAGGGTGGATTGCCACTTCAATCCTAAGATACTATTGTGTTCCATCACGACCAGGCTGAGAGTATTATAGCAAAGTTTTAAAGAGATAAGTGCATGCATTCACTAAATATCACCGAATAAATATAGACACATATTGTATTAGGTGCCACTACATCAATGTTGAATGGTCTATCTAATGCAAAAGAAAAACCATTGCAAAATCCACATTACTTCCTTCCAACAAAAAAAGACCAATTATGTCATGGAGAGTATGGAATTTCAATTGGAATGGTTGGAAAAAAACAAATAAAAGTTCTTCTAAGAAGGGAATCTCAAAGATATTCTTTTAAGAAAAAAACAATATCAATGATCTGTAAATATTGTTATTATAATATAATATAATATTGTTAGTTATTTAACACTGAGATGGATGATGGTATGTTAACCATATGATGAGCTCCTAGTGATTAACTAAGAAATTCTTGTCTGATAGAAGATCGATTGGGAGAAGATCGGCGAAGATGAGGGATCAACATAGGAGGGGGCCCTGAGCATGTTCTAGTTGGGGGCAGGGGCTGCAACCCCCCTCGATCGACCCATGGAGGCTACTACAACCCGTAGCCTCGCTCTTGAGGGGTGTAGTGGAGGAAACAACAACCTGAACGGAGGGAAATATGGGCAAGGCATAGAGAGGAGATCGGACCAGGGGGGATGCCTTCCCAGGGCTCAAACGATCCCAGAAATCCAGATCCAATTGGATGTGATCCGAGGGAAGATTGAGATGTGGAAGGAAAAATCCCTAATCATAAAATTTGTGGGGGTTTGGCTAAATGAGAGAGATTTGGTTTGATGGATTCAGGTCACATGGAAACCAAAAGGCCATTATGATCTCTAGCTGGGGGCAAAAGGTTTCTTCACAGTTATCTTCTTCAACTAGGAGGATAGAGATAGAGTCCTAGAAGGTGGTACTTACTTATTCTTCTCAGCAAGACTATATTTCAAACCCTAGAAGGAATGCTTTAACCCAAAGATGGAAGATATGACAGTGGCCCTGGTCTGGATCAGATTGGTGGGTCTCCCAGGGGAATACTGGGATATGGGAATCTTAAGAGACATTGGTAATTCAATAGGTGAATTTGTGAAGTTTGCAGAGCAGACAAGACTCCAAAGGTACACAACGTATGCTCACAGATGTGTCTACATGGATTTGTTAAAGGATCTCCTAGAGGTTATGAGTTTGAATTGGGAAGACGAGGAGTGGATCCAACATATAGACTATGAACAACTTCCTTTTCGGTGGAGGATCTGCCATGAGTACAACCACTTTGGGAGGAACCTAGTGAAAGGAAGACTCAGAGCAAGAAGGAGAGAAGCGAGCCAATGAGGGATTGACACAGGTAAAAAGTAGAAGACGGGGCAAGAAAAATGGCGAACAGAAAGGGCGAAAGGAAACGGAGGAAAAATCCCTAGAAAGCACAAACCCCTTTTAGATATTGGAGGAAGAGGGAGAAGGTAAAGAGAAAGGAGAGAAAGAATGGAAGAAAAAAAACCAGGAAGCTGAGACAATGGGGTTCATGGAGGAAAACAAGGAAAACAGTATACCAGACATCATGGATGAAGATGACGCTGAGGAAATGGAGTTAGGAGATCTGGATCTGGATGCACTAGAAAAAGAATGCGAGAAGGCATGAAAAGGGTATGTATCTCGGGAACAAATTGAAATCCTACATAAAGAAATCATCAGTTCCAAAGCGCATCAGGATTTGGGTATCAATGTGGAGCCTCAGAAAGGGAGCAAGAGGAAATTTCCAAAGGAAGAGTGGAAAAGAGGCTGGAAGATGAATAAGCAGAGGATTGCAGAGATTGGAGTTAAGCTAATCGAATCAGGCCAATACCCGATGATCCGAGCAGCCTTCTCTGAAATGAGTAAGGTTATCCAATGAAGATAATTTTGTGGAATATTAGCGGGTGCAATCACCTAAGAAAGATCAAGACCTTATCTAGGAAAATTAAGTGGGAAAAACCAGACATGCTTTTTCTTCAAGAAACTAAGTGCAGCTTTGAAACCCTAATGAAAGTAGGATAGAGAATTTGGAAGGGAATCAGTGTTATGGAAACAGAAGCAAAAGGCATGGGGGGGGGGGGGGGGGGGGGGGGGGAATATCCATTCTATGGCAGCCAGGGATGGTGGATCTCTTGGAATGGAGAGCGAGTCACTTCTCCTTGATGGTAGAATTCAGGATCTTAGGATTTGGGATCACTAGGACGATTTTCAACACATCTAGGCCTAGTGATTTTCCTCAGAAAAATGCCTCTGTTAACCACCTGAGATGGTTTAATTCCTTGGCCTAGTAAGGTGTAATGTATTTTTTGGGGAATTTTTTTAAAATGCCCAATTTTCCAATTTTTTCACAAATTTGGCTCTTGACTAGTTTTGATGTCTAGACCTCCAAATTGACCCAAATGCTTCCAAATTTTCTATGAAGGTAAATGAATGATAATATAACTTAAATATCATGCTCATTTATGTTTTTTACCTCATTTATGTTTTTTTACCTCCCAATTACTTTCGCAAACTTGTTTAATGTTATGTTCAAAGTAGGAGTCTTTACTAGCAAATTGGGGCTCCAATTCCCCCCTAGGTAATTCCTGGAACTGGCTTCACAAATGATTCCAAAGTCACTTGAATTTCTGAACAGAGGCTGGGTATGTGTAAGGTACCTTTTCAAATTCTGATATGCATCATGTTTCAGTTTATACAGGCTATTATGACTCTTTCCAAAACAACTCCCAAGTCACAATTTCGATCCTTGGGGAAAATGCACCAAATCTTCTCCCAATGCAATAAAAATGAGTAAAATGGCTTCCAATTCTTAAGTAATGACCATGAGACTTTAAATACACATTCATTAGAGTCCATCCATCATAAATTTATCATATATACATTCCTCCATTCAAAATAATAAGCATTACCATGGCATATATCAAAATGGAGTGGAAATGGTCATTGTTCGCTCATTAAAAGTCATTTTGACATATAACTCTTAGGAATTTCAAATTGATACTTTATGAGAATGAAGAAAAGAGAATATTGAAATGATTACAATCAGAAATGGACAATCAAAGTGTTGGTTAGCTGGGAAGACCCGGGTTTACTATAATGTACCAACAACACCCCTAGCTCACTGGCCCTTTCGGCAACAGACCGCGGAGTGGCCTAAAGTCTCACCCGAAGTGATCCTAATGGGTTGGTCAAGGACTCAAGTGTCTCTACCATGTTCTGTATGGCGTCCTGAGTGCGTCTCACAGCTCCTCTTAGCCCGCGAGATGTCTCTCTCCTCTCTGCGATGCGCAGTTTCCTCTTACTCGCGATGACTCTAGTCCTTATCGCATTGCCACGTCCTAGGAAACACGTAACTCTCTCCTACGCTCAATCCTCAACCTGTGGTACCGTGCACCACAGCTCCTCTGATGGTGCGATATCTCCTCCCTACGATATCCTACCGCTGTGACTCAGCGTACTTAGCTTACTGGTGTTCAACTTACAGGACTCAACACACACGACTATTTTACACTGCGACTCTTAACTGTCTTGAGTGAAACTTAGAAAAAATCTTATACAGAATACTTAAAGACTTCAACTTGCATTTACCCTTTTAATATGCTGTGAATTGAATAACACATACATACATTTACTGTAAGCAAAGTCATGTAATGAATGACAGATATAACAAGCAAATACAATCACATGAATCAATCACATAACACTCTGATTTTACGTGGTTCACTTCCATGGTAGAAGCTACGTCCACAGAACTGTGTTTCTATATTATAACTTGAGAGAGGTACACAGTTCTGCTGCACCGCATATGCAGCTAGATATCTTCTGGGTAACTCGGCACACAACCTGGAGCCCTTCTCTCTTAGATCTCTTCTCTATATTGCCTTCTTACAATATCCTCTCACTCTCTCTCTCTCTATGTCAATCCCTGCGGATTGTTACAATACAAAATAACAGTGAGCTAACAGACTACTGGACTCTCAGACTCACTGATGTCTGAATAGCTACAGGCTAACCTAATATCTCTAGAAGGACTGACTAGCTAACCTTTTATAATACAAAATACATCCCTTTATAGGCGGCCCGAAGGTCTCACCATTACAACATTGTGGGTCTGTCCCAATAGTAACCCAAAACCCTAACTAGTGACAGTCGGCATATCTGTACTTGGGGTAGCCACTTTCCGTCACAGCACTACTCTCTGCAGTCTTCCATGCTTCTCGGTGCTGACCATGGGTACTATGCACCGCTTCCCATCTTCTGTCCTTCGTCTTCAATACCTCGGCCTCGTCGTTCATTTTACTTTATGAGGGTAGTTGATCCCTCCTGTCTTCGCTGCTGCCTTCAATGCAGTGGTTGAGCTCTCTCTTCTCGGCCACTCAGGTACTATCATCTTCCTTGAATTATTTGTCCCAACAGTCACGGTTTTCGGCTTTGCCCTGCAGCTAGAAACATGCTACGGCGTCGTAGCTTTACCTTATCTCTTCGTCTTCACCAAACTGTCTATCCGCCAAAAATGTAGCTTCTACTATAGCTACGGGACTCTACTCCAATAGTCCCCTAACACTTACTTGTGGCTTGTGCTCAAGCCACTACCAGCGGGATTCTCTTGCTGTAGCTTCTCCTTGGCTTCCTGCGAAGTGCGTTGAATCTTGTCCTGAAGTCCTGCAACTTCGTTCTTCATAGCTTCGACATGCTCTTGTGCCGAGTCAAGCATAGCTTGACTAATACTGGAGTCTTCTGCTAACTTAGTTCATGGGATTCTCTTACCTTTCCTTCCCTCATTCATGGTCTCGCTCTCATCGCTTGTGAGACCTTTTAAGGATCTTCAGGTTTTGAGAAGTCTTCCACAGATATCCTTTCCTCTTTATCTGAGTTAGAACTTTTATCACAAGGAAAGTAGAAATCTTTATCTTCCAGCCTTATCAAACATTTCATTCAGTCTGGTTCCATTCTTACGAGAACTACACAGGCCTTGAATTCCATGCCGAGAACAAGCCTTTGTCTGCATGCTTGAGTTCTACTTGTTCGGTTTGTTTTCCCTTTCACTTTTCTTCTCAACAAATCGCTCCAAGCATTCATGCTACCTCTGATCTCCAGATTTTCATTTCTTTGCCTCAGCAGTCTCTTGTTCTTCTCTTAGCTGATCAGATAGGTCAGCTACCTTCTCCTGTTGCTTTCTTTTTCTCATTTTTACTTTCTTCCTAGCGGGAGATTTCTTCTCATCATTCCGCTGCTTTGCTTTCTTATCTTCAGTGATCGGATCATCTTTATTCTTCTCTTCAGTAGAGACTTTGATGACATCTTCTACATCCTACGCTTGACTCCTCATCCTTGGCAGTTGTCTGACCTATGATGTTCCTAATTTCACAACCTGGGCGGCGGCGTCATAGCAGACATATGGCCACCATGCTCGAAGCGTTTCAGAATGTCTTCTAAAGGTTCCTCCTCGGAAAAAACCAACTCAGTGCAATACTGTGGGTGGGCAATGGCTGCAAACTAGGGAAATCACAACACTTTGTTAACGAAATTAGCTCTGCACAGGGGAAACTTAACAATGCACTCTATAGCTCTCGGATCTTTGCAAATGTAACCCTCCCGAATGAATAATTTCTGCTTTTGTGCCAAAGGAGATAATCCTGTACGCAACGGTCATCTAGACTGAACCCATCGGTCGTATTAATGCCTGGACGATACCACACCCGTCATTCTTATCTTCAATAAATGCTGAAATCCGATCAATTTCCCTCGAAGCGTGTGTATGCAGGCGCCGGTCTCGTCGAAGATTTTCCAAATCTGGACAATTGATTATGCTGTTCCCAAATCTACGGTAAGGTATACCGGTCATTTCTTCATTAACTGCTTGTCAGAAGGTGACTTGACTAGCCCCCTGTCTCGTTGCAAACTAGGTACGTGGCACGGAGAAACATCACGCTGCTGCAATGCCACACCGCATCACTTGCTCAAAACAAACTTAAGCATTTTTTTTTTGACTTGTGCAAAATGAACCGTGCTTATGCGATTCTTGATACTTAGAATACCTGCCGGTGTAGACTAATTCCCAGTGCGATGCCTCTTTTCAACTACACTGGACATTTGCACCGCTCGCGATTCTGAATTAGGGATGAGAGGTGGAGTGTCTATCACTATAGAGCTTAATCCTACTACCATTGATCATCGTGGGAAGAAGCTCCCCATTCAGTTTGCTGAGCTGAATGGCTCCTCCCTCTGTGACTTGCTATATCTGATACGGCCCCAACCAATGCGTCTTGAACTTCCCTGGAAACTTAATAAATTTACTGTCATAGAGGAGTGTTGAGGCCTGGAAATTCGCAGGCGACAACAGTAAGGGATTCTCCCCAATCAACGTTCCCAACTAGCTCATTGACTATTTGGTATAGGGAATCCGTCCGGCTTTACGGTCCGGCTACCGTAGGTCAAAATAACAACAAGGGTTTACCGGTTGCGGCCCGGTCCACCGGAATTTGTATTTTTGACTTAAATATGAAATGCAAACATCTAACTAATTATGCAGGGTGGTGAAGGATGCAAGGAGCATTCACAAAGTGATGTGCAGGTTCTTACCTCTCGTCTTAAGCTCGCCATGCATCTGAATCACACATGTAGAAAGGAGATGAACAAACTACTTATCTGTATGCCTACCTACCTATCTATCTATCCTATCCCCGGGAAGCCAATTTGTAATTAATATGTATGAGTAATGTGGATGTGCACACATAATTAAAAGCAATTACAGATAGCTGACATTAAATTTTACACGCATGAACAATGAAAGATATTTCACAACCCGAAAGCTAATTGTTTATGACAAGCATACATTACTCATGGTGGTTATTTCATAAAATAAATCGGAAATCATTAAACAAAGACATAGGTCGTAAAGTTAGAACGATCTCACGGTTCATGGATACAATGCTGAAAAACAAAGTAGTTCATCTTTCAACTCTCCATGGCAAAACATTTGAAATCCCACCGATCTTCTTTCAACAGGCAAACTGTAATATTTTATTGCAAAAGGAAGTAGTTCTTCTTACAATAACCTTCCAGTCTTACTAGGGAAAAAATCCCTTTTTGCTTCTACGCTTCCTACTTTTATACAAAATGTCAAAATGGTTGGGCTGCCCAAAGTGACCTTTGGGCTTCCCAACCTTTTGCTTTCCCAACGCTTCATTTCTCAACACTTTTACAAAAATATTAAATTAATAAAAAGTTGACCGGTCCTCTATGAGGAGGGTCCTACTTGGTTTTCAAAGAATTTTTTCCACGCTGTTGCTTCAACAACGAGGCCTTCAAAAGCGCACGGCTCTAGGAACTGGATGTTAATTTCAAACTTGTCAACTTGGTTCCTGATGGCCTCGATCCTTGCTGGGCTCAATCGAAGCTGGTCTTCTAGAATCTGTATACTAACGACTGCGTGGCCCACCTCGTTATTTAGTACTATGGCATCAATGGATTGAATCTGCTGCGTCATGGCCTCTGCATCTTGATGCCTTTTCTGCAATATGTCCACCAAGGTCTCATGATCCCGGAACTCTTCAAACCTAAGCTCAGCCTCTTTCTGGCAGCGGTTGTATGCATTAAGGAACCTTTTAAAATATTCTGAGCATGCTACCTGTGTCCTTCGGACAGCCTTCTTAAAGTCTTCATCAATGCTGATGGCAAGCTCTACTAGGCTGTGATCTCTCCTGAGGGTTTGATGATCTTTGGCTGGTAGTTCTCTTGGAATCTTGGCATCATCTTCTGGTCTTGCCATTCTAGCGTTCAAGACCTCAAGAACATCTTGGGACCTGTCTACGAAATAGGAGGAAGTTTCTATGATCTCCTCTAACCTGCTGTCCATTTGAAGAACTTTGCATCTTTCTTCTTCCAGAGCAGTCTGCAGCTGCATCATTTTAGCCTTTGCGCTAGGATATATTCTTTAAATGGCTGCAGATCGACTTGCTATTCCTTTTTTGTCTCCAGTTCAGCAGTCAGAGAAGCCAGCTGCTCTTTCAGTTCTTTGGTGTATTCAGTATTGGACTCATAGATGATATTCTGCTACACCTCTAGGTCCTCCACCTTTGCCCTCAATTGTTCCTTCTCATTCTTCAGATCTTGAACTTCTTGTTGCGCATTTTCTAGAGCCTCTTGTGCTGTTCCCTTGGCTTGTATCTCCACCTGAAGGACATGGATTTCACCCTTTGTGGATTCCATTTCCCTTAGCACGTGTTCATACTTCCTCTTAAGTCTGCTACCCTCTCCTCTTTCTTGTCTCAGTGTGTCTTTTAGCTGAGCAGTGGTCTTCTTAGCTGACTCTAATTCAATCATCACCTTGTTTATTTTATCAGCGGAGGCATCAATTAGTGCAGCCCCGGCTCTTATCGTGAGCATAGGATCTTTGTCTGTCCCTAGAATGACTGTTGTATCTGTGACCATCATCCTTAATAGATATTTTGCCTCTACCTTCTTTTCCGTCCTCCTCATTATTCTTTTAGTGGTCCTATCATAATATACAGTACTGAAATCAGGGACTTCTTCCCCCTTCTTCTGGACGAAAGGCACTATTTGGAGCATGGGGGTTACAGGAGTGCTAGCAGTAGGTACTTGAAGAATTTGCACCTCAGGGTTTTCCTCTTCCTGACTCTGCCCTATTGGTGTTTCAGAGGCTGACTATTGTGTTAGCTTTATCTTTTCAGCCTCCTACCCTTGGAGCTCTTCATTTAGTTTTCTCTGTGCTTCTTCGGCTGCTTTCCTAGCTGCCTCTTATGTTTCTCTGGCTGCTTCTTTTGTTAGTTCAGTTGCTTCCTAGACATCTTTCCTTTTCTCTTCTTCTCCCTTCTGCAGCCACTCTGCAGCCTCATTTTCCAGCCTCTGAGCTTCCTTCCTTATCCTTTTGGCTCCTTCTTCAGCTCTGGCTTGTTCAGCTTTGGCCTGATCTGCCCCTTTTCCACCTTTGGTGGGGTTCTTTGGTTTGAATATTCTGCTGAGTGCTGTCATGTTTGGGGCATTCCTGAAGACGGATTATTCACTATCGAAATGATGGGTGTACTCGAAAAACACCTTGTGCTTCTTACAGTGCTCAGCTACTTTACCATGAGTGTCATTTCTCCGGAAAGGCATTTCCCCAAAATGGAACTTCCCTAGTTCCTCTATGAATTCGGCAGCTTGTTTCACATTGGTGAATTTACAGCTACCTAGCTTGAATGGTAAAGGGGGATATGCAGTCTTCTTGTGCTGGAACAAGAAATTACCAATTCCATTAATGAACACCTTCCTGACCGCCTCTTTATGGATTATATAATCCGTTGCATAGTTTGGCAGCAGATAAGGTGTCTTCGACCCTCCATACATTCTAAGATACATACCATTGTCTGTCAAGAAGTAATCTCCATGTTCCTCTATCATTTGCATAGCATCTTCCGACATGCAATTACATTCCTTCCGGAAGATAAGCGTGTATAGCGGCATAATGAAATGCTCACAGACCTCTCTATAATAACTATGGTACTGATGAGCCCACAGCGGTTTGTAAGCTGCATATATAGGAATTCTTTCCCTATCCCAGACACACTTGAGCCCGGGGAAAGGCTGGTTGCATAGTATGCAATCTATCAAAATTGAACTCATATAGAATTCAGATTTTTTACGGGCTTCTCCTCCTCCCAAGGCTGCAGCTACACAAGAAGAGAGACTACTTGATACTAGGCTGGCCCAGTTGAAGACTGTTCCTTCTGTCGCCACATGGAATATAAGGGGTATCCACTCAAATTTGAAAAGTCTGCCATTGGCTCTACCAAAGATCCTATTTAGCATCAGAGCTATAAATCTGTAAGGAGCTCTTAAACTCACTGTATCATAATCCTCGGTTTTTCTGTGCCGATAGAGCTTTCCCGGCAAGAGCATTCTCCTCAGGGTCTCCACCAAATCCATCCTGAGGTTTCTCCAGCCAATCATTAGATAGAAAGACTTGATGTTCTGGCAGGTGGTAAGCCAACGCCACATATCTAGGGCTAAATGCAGCGTAGCCCTGACCTTCGACATTTCCTATAAGCATTGTGTTGTTGTTTGTATGGGGCAGAATCCATCTCATTACATCGGAGCATGGGAACAGCTCTGGTCTGGTAGCCGCCTTCATGATGGAATATTTTTCTATGTTGGCATAAATGGTTTCTTCTTTGAGACCCATGTCAGGGAATTCCCTACGGGAAATTAGTCTGTATATCTCATCCCATTTATACTCAGGATCAACACCAGAGACACATTGGGTGTCCTCATATATATATTCTGTCTGTGTGACGACCTCTATTGCTGATTGTTCTTTGACCATAGGGGCCTTCTTTTTCTGCCTTTTGGACATTATAAGTTCTTCCTGCCATGTATAACATTATGACATTAAGCAATTTGAATTTGCGAACATTGTGCAGCAGTTTATTCTTTCTCAAGTGTATCATGACTGTAATGAAATTAAGACATAAGCCCTTCAGGCTGAAGAATTGAACTAGTATGCAATACTGTGCAATGTGCTATTATCCTATGTTAATGTGCAAGCAAGAAAAGAAACCAACACATGTATGCACAACCCAGCCATGTCCTGACTATCAGAACTACCAGCACGAAATAGACTCAGTCCACTACTGCAATATAAAAAGCAATGTCCTTCTGTTGTATGATACTAAAACTTGATCAATCATAATTTGGCTGGCATTAAATCTACATTATTTCACAGTATGCCATTTTTTCCACGATAACAACTCATAAAGCACAAGTATGAATCTTAAACGCAAGGTGCAAATGTATCTTTCCCAATATCAAACATTTCGACGACATGGCTTTATCAAGGGTAAAAACTGCAATAGCCTATGCTGCTCACGGGAAGATAGTTACATCAGTGCGGCTATATACTGCGGGCATCAACATTATTTTTTTTTTGGTATACGATGCTCTCATTGGAACCACTGTACACGCTACCTCAAAAATGAAAACACTATAGTGACATAGCCCTCATAGCCACCTAGGGTTTCAGACAGCCAAAGACGACGGACTATGTCACGTCCCCATGCCTCCGACCGGCGTAGAGGATGCGACTACATGCTCTAAAGCACCCAGGATTGCCGCCCATGAACATGTACAGGCTTAAAAATTGCATAAAACAGAATGCTTAACATACACACATGAAAATTTATCATGCACAGATGCAATCAACTATCATACACAACGGAAACATCATACATTTAAGCCAGCATTCATTCAACATGTTCATTTCATTTTCATTAACAGTAAATATAGAATTGCAGAGGTAAAATACACAAGATCACTTATCTTATGATGAATTCGATCCGCAACCAGCTACGTCGCTGCAACGTTCCACCCAACCATAGGCCAGCGTGCTCCTTAATCTCTCAGCAGCGCTGCCACCCCCGAGCTGGGCATGATTCTCCAAGGAATAAGTGAACAACAGGCTTACACGTAGCCAAGGATACACAAAACACACAGCCAAGCCAACAGAGTTGGGTTTATCAGGCCATTAAGGAGTTGGAGAAGGAAAATTGCTAAGCTGGTGAGCTCATTATAGACCCAAGGACACCTACACCAGAACTAGCCTGACCTCTAAGACACCCATCCACACCCAACACAAGGAATCAGTCCCTTCTCTGCTACACAGTCCCTCAGGCCCTGCATTCCCTTCCAGTGCTATTCAGGGGTGATGGAGAAGAAGGCCAGCCCTCTAGCTCTGTCTATGTGGTTTCTAGCCACCAAGTTTATCAAGCAAATATAAGCCAACATCCCTGCTCCTCTCATAGTCCAAAGACCAAACATTGCACTCCGGCAATTAAGTCAGTTGTCACAACCTATACAAGAAAATGAATTCCTGAGTCATTCTTGGCCCTATCATGGCCAAAATGACTCTCACTCGAATTTACAACAGCCTCCAAACGTAACAGTAATTACTTTCACGACTTGGGGAAAACTACAGCCCCGAATCTATCAGTGAGCACCCCTCACAGCAGGGAAAAACGACCCAAATAGTCTGTGAGATAGCCAAAAATGTGAATGGCCCTTCACAGTCAGACGTGGATGCAAGAGCACGGCTCTCAGCTCGCTCTGTGCGTCCCAAACAAAATAATACCTGTGCGAGGGTAAACAATCCGACCCAGCAAGGAAAGGAACAGACAATGGAGGCCCTGTGTGAGGAAAAGCAGCTCCGTTTTTGTCCGTGGATGAGCAAGCAACAGGAAGGACGCGAATTGCAGTTCGTGGGTGTTTAGCAACTCGTGGAGTGAAGATGAATGTCTGCGTGAGGATATGAACAACCAAAATCATGGGTAGAGTGTGTGTGTGGGTGAGGACTGACAGTCCTACCACCCCAGCCCCCAAAATCATTAACTGCTTCAACCACCAGCAGTAATTCTTCAATGAGAGTGGTTGGAAATAAAAACAAGGGAATAAGACACATGGGTTTTTCCCCTTTTTGGCTCAAGATTGACAAATTCCCCTCCACATCCTTATCCTTGGGAAAATCATGCCCCATTCGATTTAGTTGTCGCGACCGTAGCTAGTTGTGTTCATTTTAATTATAGATGCATATTTACATGATGACTAGCATAATATATGCCGCATGCCCTGATATGCCATCAGTGACAATTTAATCCAAAACATAGCATTACTGATCAATGGTGGGGCCTTGGCCTTTAGCTCCACACCATGATATTTTACAATTTATACATCATATACATATAATGTAACGGGGTCAAAACCGGGACATTACAGACTGCGCGGGACGGCAAGGGCAGAAGTTGGGGTTCGAAACCGGGTAAACGGGAAAAACACCAGCGGGGGGGGAAAATACGACCACCAGAAAACCACCGTAAAAATTCTTTGGGCCTCATCATCATAAGGGGGACGCTAGGTGCAGGCGGCGTAACGGCCGCCTGCACCACGCTTTCATACACTACGCGCGGGGCGAAAAAAAACAGGCCGAGGTCAACAATGATTAAAATGCGAGTCTTAAAGAAAACGCCGCCCTTCCCAAAATGCAAACAGTTAAACTAACGGCAAATCTCAATATGCGGGTACAAAACACCGGGCGAGCAAGGAAAACGACTACGGAAAACCAAAACGACGGTGAACCTTTGTACGTATGTAAAACAGGGTTTTCCTAAAACATCTAACCACAGCCTACAAATCCTGAAAGGCACAAAGCATGGCAAGAATGGCCTACCTGGTAATGACGCGAAGCTGACGGGGCGAGGATGGTTTAGCTTCCAATTGACAACTAGACGCAAACACCGGCACGATAGTCCATGGGGGCAGAGGAATCGACAGCGCAGAGGGGAAAACGACAGCTCGGGCCCAAAACAACAATAGAAAAATCCAAATCCCGTCCCCGTATATATAAAAAAAAATCGCAAGTGTGACATGACGTATCGGGCGGGAAACGGATCTGAGTCAGGCAGTGAGAACCCCAGACCTTCCACAATGGCAAACAGTTACCATCCTCAACTCATCCGCAGCGCGTGAAAAAATAACGATGATCGGGCGTCAGTGGGGACCGAGATCAGAAGCCAACAACTCGGACTCCTCCGCAACGGCGGGCCTTCGACTCGGGAGCCCAACATCTTGAGACCCTCCGTAACGGCGGACTTTCAAAATACGACACCGTCTGCAATGGAGGAGGGAGCAATAGAAAAGCGCTCTGATACAAAGCCGGAAGAAAACCAAAACACACGTCAGAGCGAAAAAGAATGTCAGAACCCGAGATGGTCCGCAACGTCGGAGGGAAGAATAGAAGATCCGCCCGCAATGGCGGTCGGGGGAATACTTATCCCTTCCAATGAAGAAAACCGAAGGTGCCCGCAATGGTGAAGAATCAAAAAATTATCCGCAACAGTCAGAGAACAGAAAATCACCCACAACGGCGGGAGATGAAATTGGATCAACTCCCGATTCAGCAAGGCTTTGAAGGTATCCAAAAACAATGATGAGCTTGATTATAGATGGGATTAATTAAGCATTAAAGGAGAAAAACAGCTCGATTGATAGTAATTCAAAGTGCTGTAAAACATTCCAAAATCCATAGACCAAAACTGAGAAGAAAAACCGCCTAAATCAAAGTAGAGGAGGGTCCTAAAATTTTTAGAATTTTGGGAAAATGTTGCAGCAGCAACAATTGGCAACTATCTGGTGAACCCCAGATCTCTGAATTAACTCTCTTTCCCAGCTTAATACTATTTGAATAAAATCAAAATCTTCTAGATGTTTGTATTCCTAAGCAAGCCCACTTATGCATTAAATTACTTAGAAGAAGCCCATCTTTTCGGGAAAAGGTAACATCAGCAGTATTTTAGGTCTGAATAACTCTTTTGAGGCCAAATGGATGAGGTTTATTTTACCTACCGTTGGGCAGCTACAGCTTAGACACCACAGGACTGTGATAGAGGGTAACAGTATTATCCTTTTTCTCCTCATTCCCATGCCAATTTGCACTTTTGTGCCTTGTTGAACTTTAGTTCTTTTGATATGAGTCTTCCTATAGGCCTTTCTTACTGAATTTTAATTCAGGATCCTCTATCCCATAGTGTCCTTTTGTGTGAATGATATATTTCATACTTCAATTCATGGACGGAGAGGATCTTGTGGCCATTTGGTACTTTATGCTTTGAGATTAATGCTTTTTCGAGCTTCACTTTGAGATGTCTTGCTTCTTTTAGGAGTTTTGACTCTTAATATCTTTTAGCCTTTTCTTGTAATTTATGGCATGGGATCATTTATATATAATAAACTGTTCCACTCTGCTTCCTTTCCGTGGGTCTTTTTCTGTCACTCCCTTGGGTATTCAAGATGTGAAATAGATGGAGCCTCGAAATAGTACTTCAAACCTTTTCCACTTCTGAGTTATTTACAGGGGTTAAGTGAGACTTCAATAAATGCATGCCAGTTAGGAATACAGTTACTAGAAGATATTCTATGCTTTAAAGCATAGTCTTTCACTCAAGATTTTAGTTAACAAAGAACCCTGATGTTTCCATTGCAACGAAGAGCTTGCCTCTTTATTCAAAATCAAAAGGAAAACTAGCAAAGCTATAAAGAAAACAGCAGCAAAACAAGTAATCAAAAGAAAGAAAACATCAAAGCACTAAAATAAGAAAACAACATAAGCAACAATGCAATTTATTTATGCACAAAAGAAAACAAAAAATTTGCCCATTCCTGAAAAATTATAAAAAAAAGAAAGAGAGGAATGAGCTGGATTTAGACATGGATTGCCTAACCATGGTCCAACTGTGCTGTTATTGAAATGGAACCCATATCTAAGATCCTGCAGTCATTTCTTTCATCCTGAGGGAGTTGAAGGAGCTCAGGCTGAGTGCCCGTCATAGGACTAGCCCCTTTTGAGGTATGATGCTCTAGCTTAAGCTCAGTGAGATAGTTTCCCAGGATAGAATCAGCAGATTCATTTTCTTCCTCTAGCTTAGTGACATTGTGCTTCATATAGGGCTCTCTTAGAATCTTAATTAGGTTTGGGCTACCCTTCTGAGGTAACCACAAGTGAGACCAATCTGAAGCAAAGTACCCATTTAGTCTTGTTGTTCAATCTCGGTTCAGGATCATTCCATAACCGTCAGGTATGTCTGCTACTATGATGTCAATGTAATGACATGTCCTTTTATTTGCAGATAATCGAATCAAAACGTCCTCCATTTCCCCTACTACTTTGACACTAGTTTTGTCGAGTTGAGTGACATCCCAAATAGTAGGTTTTAGCTGCCCATCAAGTTTTTTGCAAAATGCCAGAGGCATAACATTCATAGATGATCCAGAGTCCACCAAACAATTATGCACCTTATGATTTAAAATCTCAAGAGTCCCAAGGAAAGGTGGAGCGTTGGTTTTCCTTGTCTTGATCAACTCGATCTTTTCTTCCACAGGTTGGTTTTTTGTAGGTAACTCCTCTTTAAGTTTGCCATCTTTTCTTTCCTCATCATCTTCCACCGGTTTGGCAAGTTCAATGAGTGGCTCTATTTTCTGTTTTCCAGGAATGTCTTTAAATATGTCATTTTTAGCTTTCACATCAGCCTGCCCCTTTACTTCCTCTTGCAATTCTTGAACCTTTGAGATTATTGCATTGTCCTTAATGGCCAGGTTTTCATCTTTTGTGGTTGTAGGAGTATATTGAGACTTGAGAACGTCTTCTTCTGTGTTGAA
>LPNX010672192.1:94840-105880 GCA_001517045.1 Pseudotsuga menziesii | reverse complement strand
GTAAGCTGCATATACAGGCATTCTTTCCCTATCCCAGACACACTTGAGCCCGGGGAAAGGCTGGTTGCATAGTATGCAGTCTATCAAAATTGAACTCATAAAGAATTCAGATTTTTTACAGGCTTCTCCTCCTCCCAAGGCTGCAGCTACGCAAGAAGAGAGACTACTTGATACTAGGCTGGCCCAGTTGAAGACTGTTCCTTCTGTCACCACATGGAATATAAGGGGTATCCACTCAAATTTGAAAAGTCTGCCATTGGCTCTACCAAAGATCCTATTTAGCATCAGAGCTATAAATTTGTAAGGAGCTCTTAAACTCGCTGTATCATAATCCTCGGTTGTTCTGTTTCGATAGAGCTTTCCCGGCAAGAGCATTCTCCTCAGGGTCTCCACCAAATCCATCCTGAGGTTATCCATCCAATCATTAGATAGAAATACTTGAGGTTCTGGCAGGTGGTAAGCCAACGCCACATATCTAGGGCTAAATGCAGCTTAGCCCTGACCTTCGACATTTCCTATAAGCATTGTGTTGTTGTTTGTATGGGGCAGAATCCATGTCATTACATCGGAGCATGGGAACAGCTCTGGTCTGGTAGCCACCTTCATGATGGCGGATTTTTCTATGTTGGCATAAATGGGTTCTTCTTCGAGACCCATGTCAAGGACTTCCCTGCGGGAAATCAGTCTGTATATCTTACCCCATTTATACCCAGGCTCAACACCAGAGACACATTGGGTGTCCTCATATATATATTCTGTCTATGTGATGACCTCTATTGTTGATTGTTCTTCGACCATAGGGGCCTTCTTTTTCTGCCTTTTGGACATTGTAAGTTCTTCTTTCCATGTATAACATTATGACATTAAGCAATTCGAATTTGCGAACATTGTGCAGCAGTTTATTCTTTCTCAAGTGTATCATGACTGTAATGAAATTAAGACATAAGCCCTTCAGGCTGAAGAATTGAACTAGTATGCAATACTGTGCAATGTGCTATTATCCTATGTTAATGTGCAAGCAAGAAAAGAAACCAACACATGTATGCACAACCCAGCCATGTCCTGACTATCAGAACTACCAGCACGAAATAGACTCAGTCCACTACTGCAATATAACAAGCAATGTCCTTTTGCTGTATGATACTAAAACTTGATCAATCATAATTTGGCTGGTATTAAATCTACATTATTTCACAGTATGCCATTTTTTCCATGATAACAACTCATAAAGCACAAGTATGAATCTTAAACGCAAGGTGCAAATGTATCTTTCCCAATATCAAACATTTCGACGACATGGCTTTATCAAGGGTAAAAACTGCAATAGCCTATGCTGCTTGCGGGAAGATAGTTACATCAGTGCGGCTATATACTGCGGGCATCAACATTATTTTTTTTGGTATACGATGCTCTCATCAGAGCCACTATACATGCTACCTACAAAATGCAAACACTACAGCGACAC
Source organism: Pseudotsuga menziesii (assembly GCA_001517045.1). Taxonomy (NCBI): domain Eukaryota; kingdom Viridiplantae; phylum Streptophyta; class Pinopsida; order Pinales; family Pinaceae; genus Pseudotsuga; species Pseudotsuga menziesii. The sequence continues at coordinate 104,415 of LPNX010672192.1, read as the reverse complement.
AGCCCTCATAGCCACCTAGGGTTTCAGACAGCCAAAGACGACGAACTGCGTGGGACGGCGAGGGCAGAAGTTGGGGTTTGAAACTGGGTAAACGGGAAAAACACCAGCGGGGGGGAAACATACAACCACCAGAAAACCACCGTAAAACTTCTTTGGGCCTCATCATCATAAGGGGGATGCTAGGTGCAGGCGGCGTAACGGCTTCCTGCACCGCGCCTTCATACACTGCGCGCGAGGCGAAAAAAAACAGGCCGAGGTCAACAATGATTAAAATGTGAGTCTTAAAGAAAACGCCCCCCTTCCCAAAACGCAAATAGTTAACCTAACAGCAAATCTCAATACGTGGGTGCAAAACACCGGGCGGGCAAGGAAAACGACTACGGCAAACCAAAACGGCGGTGAACCTTTGTATGTATGTAAAATGGGGTTTTCCTAAAACATCTAACCGCAGCCTACAAATCCTGAAAGGCACAAAGCATGGCAAGAATGGCCTACCTGATAACGACACGAAGCTGACGAGGTGAGGATGGTTGAGCTTCCAATTGACACCTGGACACAAACACTGGCACGATAGTCCACGAGGGCAGAGGAATTGACAGCGCAGAGGGGAAAACGACAGCTCAGGCCCAAAACAACAATAGAAAAATCCAAATCCCGTCCCCGTATATATATAAAAAAATTGCATGTGTGACATGATGTATCGGGCAAGAAACGGATCTGAGTCAGGCGGCGAGAACCCCAGACCTTCCACAACGGCGGACAGTTACCAGCCTCAACTCATCCGCAGCGCGTGGAAAAATAACGATGATCGGGCGTCGGCGGGGACCGAGATCGGAAGCCAACAACTCGGGCTCCTCTGCAATGGCGGGCCTTCGACTCGGGAGCCCAACATCTTGAGACCCTTCGTAATGGCAGACTTTCAAAATATGACACCGTCCGCAACGGAGGAGGGAGCAATAGAAAAGCGCTCCGATACAAAGACGGAAGAAAACCAAAACACACGTCGGAGCGAAAAAGAAAGTCAGAACCCGAGATGGTCCGCAAGGTTGGAGGGCAGAATCGAAGATACGCTAGCAACGGCGGTCAGGGGAATACTTATCCCTTATGATGAAGAAAACCCAAGGTGCCCGCAACGGTGAAGAATCAAAAAATTATCCGTAATAGTCAGAGAACCGGAAATCACCCGCAACGGCGGGAGACGAAATTGGATCAACTCCCGATTCAGCAAGCCTTTGAAGGTATCCAAAAACAATGATGAGCTTGATTATAGATGGGATTATTTAAGCATTAAAGGAGAAAAACAGCTCGATTGATAGCAATTCAAAGTGCTGTAAAACATTCCAAAATCCATAGACCAAAACCGAGAAGAAAAACCGCCTAAATCAAAGTAGAGGAGGGTCCTAAAAGTTTTAGAATTTTGGGAAAATGTTGCAACAGCAACAAGGAGTACTAGGTCTTCGATCTGAAGAGTCTTACTGTTAATGTGTCTATCATGCCAAGCTTTTTCTCATGCCTTCTGCACTTTCTGATGGAATCCGACGATGAATCTGTCTTCCTCTACGGCAAGCAGTTGTGCTAGCCTTTCCTGCACCGTGTCTGTATCAGCCATTCCAATGATCTGAGCAATTCTTAAAATGGGAAGAATATACTCCATAGGCATAACAGCCTCCTGTCCAGACACCAAGCTGTAAGGTGTGTGTCCTGTAAGTTTCTTGCATGTAGTCCTATACACCTATAATACAGCGTTAACTCTGAGGTCCCAATCATTCCTTTGGCTGTTGCAGATCTTAGTAAGAGCGTTTTCTAAAATCTTGTTAAAGGCCTCCACCATACCATTAGCTTGTGGGTGGTAGGGAGTGCTCTTATGGTGCTGTGTCTGGAATTCTTCCGTCAAGGCCTCAATGGTGCGATTCAAGAAGTGTGTTCCTTGATCGCTCATCAAAATTATTGGGCATCCAAATCTAGTGATGATGTTTTCAAAAATGAACTGTGCGACTGTAGCAGCATCACAATTTCTTACTGCTTTGGCCTCTGCCCACCTGGTGAGGTGCTCTGTTCCAGTGATGATATATCTCGCACCAGTTCGTTTTCCCAGTGGGTTGATAGGACCCACAAAGTGTATAGCCCACTTGTCAAATGCACGCAGCATGACCTACGGTCGTAGCGGCATTTCATCTCGTCGTGAAGGTTTTCCTACCCTCTGGCAGATATCGCAGCATCTGCAAAATTCCTTAGTGTCTTTTTGTAACGTAGGCCACCATAATCCTACGGCTAGGATTTTCTGCGCAGTCGGCTTTCCTGCGAAATGACCTCCTGCGGTACCTGAATGTGCTTCTCTAATAATGGCCTCTTTTTCATGCAGCATCACACATCTGCGCAGGACTTCATCTGGACCTAACTTGTATAACTGTCCTGCAATCAAGGTGAAGTTTGCTACTTTAACAACCAACTGCCTCTTTTGATGCTTGGTAAACTCCTCAGGTGCCCTTCCTGTAGTGAGAAAGTGAATGATATCAGCATAGTACTCATCTACGATATGAATAGAGAACAACTGCGCATCGGGCAAATTGTCCTCTAGATTACTTGGCTCTTCTCCTGAGTCTATTCATGACAGATGATAAGGTCCGGTGTTCAATCTTCCTAGTTTGACAATGATTTCAAAATCATACTCCTGAAAGAGGAGTAACCATCTGCAAGTTCTTCCCCCTAACACTGGCTTATTGACCAGATACTTCAATGTGGAATGGTCAGTAAACATCTTGAACGAGGCACCCAACAGGTAGTGCCTAAAATTCTGTAGCGCGTACACCATAGCTAAGCCTTCTCTTTCTGTCATGGTGTAGTTCTTTTCTACTGTCGATAGCTTTCTGCTGGAGTATGCGATAGGATGATCGATACCTCCTTCTCCTGGTTGCGTTAAAACAACCCCCAGTGCGATGCCAGATGCATCCACATGTATATGAAACGGCTTAGTCCAGTCTGGAAATACTAAGATGGGTGTTGTAACCATCTTCTCTTTAAGTGTGTTTAAACTCTGCTGGCATTCCTCATTCCATAGGAATTTTACATCTTTCTTTAACAGTTTTTCCATCGGTGCTGTAATCTTTGCGTATCCTTTGATGAATTTTCTGTAGTACCCGGTATGACCAAGTACTATCCTCAATTGTTTGACTGAGTTGGGTGCTGGAAGATTTACAATAATGGCAATCTTTGTGGGATCTACCATCAAGCCTTGCCTACAAACAATGTGACCTAGCAAAATACCGAATGGCGCACAGAATATACATTTTTTCAAGTTTAGAGAAATATGGTACTGCCTACATTTCTCTAACATCAATCTTCAATCTCCTATGTGCTTGTCAATTAATCCAAATACAGTCCAATCATCAAAATAAACTTCTAGGAATTTATGGATGTATTCTTTAAATACAGCAACTACTACTCTAGAAAAGATAGCTGGTGCATTCTTAAGACCAAAGGGCATTACCGTATACTGGAATGAGCCCCATTCTGTTGCAAAAGTGGTCTTATGTCAATCTTCTGGGTGGATTCTGATCTGGTGATAGCCTGAAAATCCATCAGTGAAGGAGTAGACCTCCTGTCCTCCCACATTGTCTAGTACTTCATCAGTGAAAGGTGTCGGAAATGGATCATGAAGCGATGCGTCGTTGAGTTTACGCAAGTCGACACAGATCCTGATGTATCTTTTAGTTTTCTTTTCTTGCACGACCATGGGACTAACCCATTCACTTTATTCTATGGGATCAATGATGCCTACCACTAGCATCTTATCGATCTCATTCTTAACTTTTTCTTTGTAGCGTGGATTTAATCTATAAGGACGCTGCTTAACTGGTCTAGCATCCTCTTTCAATGGTATCCTCATTACTACCAGGTCTCTGACTATTCCCTTCATCTCTGTGAACTTGGTGGGAAATAGGTCCTGATAGTCATGTAGCAAGTCTGCAATCTGTCCAACTGTTTCATCAGTCCAATAGTCTCCAATAGAGGCAAACTTTGGTTCTGTGTCTGTGCCAATATTGATCTTTTTAATCTTGATCGGCTTTGTGATTGCTGGATTCTGTAGCTTCGGTCCATCAACATTGTGAGTCCCTTCTGACTCCAGAATGTTGATGTTGCGAGGATCCTCATCCTCATCCTCTGGTTCTGCTTCGAAGTTATAGCACTCGAGTGCCTCTTCTAACTGGGTGGCCCACTCAAGTTGAGTATGTACTGGTAGGGTACAATCCTCAAATATCTTAATCTTTATTACATCTAGGGCCTGATCAACATTGGATACTCAGATTCAAAAGCAAAGGTAAGTAGAAAGCTATCTATTAGAAGTGGCCATGTAGTCGTTCCCTTTCGCAATTCAGTCTCTGTGTACCAGTTTTGTGGAATTATGTCCAAAGTGTGAATGAATCGGTGAACCCATTCATCCTCGGGAATGTTCGACCAATCCTGTTCACAAGTCTGAATATGTGACCTGGGGTCACTTTCTCCTGTGTATCTCTGCTGGACATACTCTCTATTGGTAGAGAATATGATCGCCATCAATCTCTTAAGATCATCCCATGATGCGATATTCTCTTTATGTGCATACCACCATCTTGCAGGTGTGGCTCGTACTGCAAGGTCCATAGCTGTGATCCTCTGCTCGTGAGGAATTTGTTGTTCAAACTACATGAGAAAGTCCTTGACATCTGTTAGACCATGAAATGATGGAATCTCGTTGATCTCTAGGCCAATCGATCGCAGTGACTTAGTCATGTATGCACATTTGCGCGCTGAGACTTCGTAAAGTATGTTCTGCCAGTTCTCTAAAACAACATTTGAATCTGATGCGCATGAGCTGTCACATCGCCAACTAATGTTCCCTTGTGCAGTTGGATTGATGTAGTCACTCTGGTTCGCAGTCATCTGATAGAGACTGTCCATGTTGCGTTCCTCTTCCTCTGCTCGGATAGGTTCAATGTATCTAGGACCCTGAAGAGGATCTAACGGTGCGATGACCCGGATCTGCGTGTCTTCAAAGGTCATTTGTCTTCTCTTTAAGTCGATAATGGCCATGTTACCGATCGCCTAATCAATGCCTAGTAGTTCTTGATATGGTCTACTATCGCCAATGATTTCTATAACTTCAAATTCCGCAGAGCTGCGAACTCCGTCAATGTCAACTGGCACCTGCGATAATTGACCCAGGGGTGATACCCGCTACTGATTAGCTAATCTGAGATGGATAGGTGATCTGACTAACTTAGGGCTACCCATCTGTTCCCATGTCTACTTAGTCAGAACATTTACCTATGATCCTAGATCTAGGATCACCTCCTCCATTACAAATTCTCCAACCTGTGCTGTGAGTCGCATCTCTCTTCCTATTCTTGTATGTCCCATAATACTATGAACAGCAAGCTGTGCACTACTCACGGAAGAAGATGGTTGACACTGATCTATGATGCGCTGAAGTTCTCCAATATCTTGCTCATTTCTCATGAGTTTTAAACAACTCAGCAGGAAGGATTGTACACTTCCTGTCAACTCGTCCTTGTCGCATGTTCCCGATGTGGTAGCCTGCGATATCTGTACAGGGCTAACGCCACAAGGTGCTTGCTATGGTATGCCCCTAGACGACGGTACCTATGATCCTGATTGCATAGGGTCATCAAAGAAATTCTTAGCTTCCTGAAATGTCTGTTTATTCTTCTGTAGGTCAAGTGGTGTTGCTTTGTTAGGAGCTTTGCACACCCACTCCTGACCTGTGGTATTTTCAGTAACCTGTGATGTCCCATTGGTGGAAGCACCACTGCGAGTCACAATGTTGACTCTTGGTTCTGGTTCTTCCTGCTCAGCAGCAATAAGCTGGATGTTCTGGTGTACTACTGGCTTAGGTTATCTGTTCTTAGCTATCAAGGTAGGACAGTCTTCTATAGCGTGATCGTAAGATTTGCAATAGTTAGATGTGGTGGTAGGGCTTTGGCAGTCCCTAGCATAATGTCCTAGAACTCCACAGTTGTAACAAGTGATTGGTCCACGACCATGGCCAAAGCCTTCTCCCTGGCCAAAGCCTCTGAATCCTCCTCGTCCTCTGAATCCTCCTCCACGGCCAACATGAGCCTGATCATACTGTGGTCCTGCTGCTGGACCCTTTGTTTCTGTTTAGACTCTGTACAAGTCTTGCTTGCTCCCGACCATGAGATCATAGGATTGGAAATCATGTTCATCATGGCCTTCGGACTTGGATAAGACACAGTATAAGTTCTTAGGTGTCTGCACATACTTCTGAAGTAGAGGGAATCGGTGAGGTAGGTGTCCTCTTGTTTTGCATATTTCACACCACAGCCCATGGGTCTGTGGTAAGGGGTTCGAAGCCCCGGTTGCTATATATTCTACAAATACTGGACAATTATCTTTAGTATGGCCTTCTGCTTTACACTTTATGTACCATATGTCTTGCGCAACCTCTTTCCCTTTCTTAAGCTCATGCATCTGTATCGTGATATTAGCCAACTGGTTTTGCAGATTTGTCATACCTGTGCTGGTTTCAGCTAGAGGTGAAGCCTCTAGTTTCATCGCCATCTCCAATATGTCATCCTGCATCTAGAGTTTCTGCTGCATTAATGGTAGTCTGATGTGAGGGAGTAGTGCTACAATAAACCATTCCTTATGCTACTTCGGTGCAAACTCAAAGCTGACTTGGTCTATAAGGGCTTTAAATTTATGATCGAAGTCCCACACTGACTCTGTAGGTAACTGTTTGATGTCTTTGAGCTCTGTAATGCACTGTGACTCAGACTTAGGTTTCTTAAACTCTTTAATCATGGCGGTCCTGACCTGGACAAGTGTTCTGGGTACCGCTGTGGTGTACTTCATATACCATGTTAAAGCTCGTTCTCTCAGTGTGGTGACCAGCTGTACAAGTTTACTATTATCATCATTGATTACTTTAATGGTCCACACGGCTTCACATAGAAACCAATGCTGCTCTAGGTCCTCTGCCCCTGTACCATTAAATATAGGTAGCTTCATATCATCCCCCATTCTATTTCTACGTGGTGGATGTTTATTTGCTGTGTTACTACCACTCAGTGGTGTAGGTGGAGGTGATGTAGCGGTAGTGTGTACTGTCTAGGAGCTACTAGATGGAGTTCCTACGGGATTGTTCTAAGTCCTGGTCTGTTTCTATGGGGTATAAGGGTGGTAAGGGATACCCCCTTCGGTTCTTTCTGTGGTACAGTGAGTCTGTTGTCTAGTATTATCTGAATTGTCTTCAAGTATGGGAGAGCTGAAATCTACTTTGTATTTCTTTCCACTACGTGTATGTCCAATGTCATCAAAATCACTTTCAAACTCTTGTGACATTACTATCTTTACTTATTCATCTGAAACTAGATCCATTGTTCCTTTTTCATGTAATAGCATCTTAATGGACAAGTTTAAAGATTTTAGGTACTTACCGTGATATCCTTTGAAGAAGTACCGCTCAGCCTCACTGAAGCTTTTTCTCTGTTCAACTGCAAACTCTGTGACGAAGCCTTCTAGCACACTCGCAAGCCAGAAGTCTATTGTCCTCCGAATGGGATTATCAAGGTTCTTCACAGTTTGAATCAACTCCGGTGTCTAGACAATGTTTCTTTTCTTCTTGAATATGCTCGTATCAGTCAACTTTGATAACCAGTCGTAAAGCTCATTCCCAAAGGTCACAAAAAATATCGCATGCAGGTCTGTAACGATATGTTTTTGTAACCAGTCCTCTGTACTCAGTCTAGGACTCTTGTTATCATGATCGGCAAACTCTTTCTCCTTAGACCAAACCCACTCATTGATTTCTTCTCTAGTAGGATGCCACCAGAACATCAGTGCTCAGTTTTTTCAAAACCGGTGACGGAACCATTTGTTGGTTAGCTGGGCAGACCCAGGTTTACTATAATGTACCAACAACACCCCTATCTCACTGGCCCTTTCGGCAACAGATCGCGGAGCGGCCTGAAGTCTCACCCGAAGTGATCCTAATGGGTTGGCCAAAGACTCAAGTGTCTCGACCAGGTTCTGTATGGCGTCCTGAGTGCGTCTCGCAACTTGTCTTAGCCCGCAAGATGTCTCTCTCCTCTCTGCGATGCGTAGTTTCCTCTTACTCGCGATGACTCTAGTCCTTATCGCATTGCCACGTCCTAGGAAACACGTAACTCTCTCCTACGCTCAATCCTCAACCTGCGGTACCATGCACCACAGCTCCTCTGATGGTGCGATATCGCCTCCCTGCGATACCCTACCGCTGCGACTTAGCGTACTTAGTTTACTAGTGTTCAACTTACAGGACTCAACACACACGACTGTTTTACACTGCGAATCTTAACTGTCTTGAGTGAAACTTAGACAAACTCTTATACATAATACTTAAAGAATTCAACTTGCATTTACCCTTTTAATATGCTGTGAACTGAATAACACATACATACATTTACTATAAGCAAATTCATGTAATGAATGACAAATATAACAAGCAAATACAATCACATGAATCAATCACATAACACTCTGATTTTATGCGGTTCACTTCCAGGGTAGAAGCTACGTCCATAGAACTGTGTTTCTATATTATAACTTGAGAGAGGTACACAGTTCTGTTGCACCGCATATGCAGCTAGAGATCTTCTGGGTAAATCCGCACACATCCTGGAGCCCTTCTCTCTTAGATCTCTTCTCTATATTGCATTCTTACAATATCCTCTCACTCTCTCTCTCTCTCTGTCAATCCCTGTGGATTGTTACAATACAAAATAACAGTGAGCTAACAGACTACTGGACTCTCAGACTCGCTGATGTCTGAATAGCTACAGGCTAACCTAATAGCTCCAGAAGGACTGACTAGCTAACCTTTTACAATACAAAATACATCCCTTTATAGGTGGCCCAAAGGTCTCACCATTACAACATTGTGGGCCTGTCCCAACAGTAACTAAAAACCCTAACTAGTGACATTCGGCATATCTGTACTTGGGGTAGCCGCTTTTTGTCACACCACTACTCTCTACAGTCTTCCATGCTTCCCGGCACTGACCATGGGTACTATGCACCACTTCCCATCGTCTGTCCTTCGTCTTCAATACCTCGGCCTCATCGTCATTTTTCCTTTATGAGGGTAGCTGAGCCCTCCTGTCTTCGCCACTGCCTTCAATGCAGTGGTTGAGCTCTCTCTTCTCAGTTGCTCAGGTTCTGTCGTCTTCCTTGACTTCTCTGTCCCAACAGTCACGGTTTTCGGCTCTGCTCTGCAGCTAGAAACATGATACGGCGTCGTAGCTTTACCTTATCTCTTTGTCTTCACCAAAATGTCTATCCGACAAAATGGCAGCTTCACCTATAGCTGCGGGACTCTGCTCCAACACAAAGGCTCTCCCAATTCGAAATCATTAGCATTACAATGGTTCACAATAAGATAGTGGGGAAATGACACTATTTATTCATTGTTCAACATTTTTACATGAATTCTTTTGGGTATTTCGATTTGAGAGTATTATGAACATGAAGTACAGAGCATATAAATCAGCACATAAGATAATTGGCATTATAATCTT
>LPNX010672192.1:50379-92250 GCA_001517045.1 Pseudotsuga menziesii | reverse complement strand
AAGCAATCTACCTTATGAAAATCTGAAACATCGGAGGAAAAACAAGTGTCTTGCAACTTTTCAAGAAGTTGCTCATTTTGAATTGTGAGCTTATCAATACCTTCATTATTCTTCAAGTAGGATTCATGTAACCTTTCAATAAGCTCAATGAAATTTTTTCTATCAAAAATCAAAGACATGAAATTACCTTTGATGTTGCACATTGCTCTTTGAATCTTCTCCATGTCTTCAAGGAATGATGGCTCCTCCAAGGAAGTAGCTCTCCAACAAGAATTTGATACCAATACTTGAGTGTCATGGAGTATTCCAAGGGCCTCTTGGATCTTCTTTTCATTCATATTTAAGGACCCTTCAATAAAATTAGGCTCTTTCAAATTAACCTCCTCATCTTCTTCCTTCTTTCTTGGATCAACTTCATGAAGCTCAAGTGGTGATGGGGAAGTTGATCTTGTTTTTTCTTCAACTGCTACAAGGTATTCATTTTCATGTTTAATGGAATTTTGGCTTGCAGCAACATTTTGAAATCTAATCTCTATGTCACCAACATAGAGTTTTGAGCACCCATCAATAGGTACTCCTTCATAGTTCAAGAATCCATCAGTAGATGCTCTTTGTTTCATTTCCAATGTAGCATGTGTCTCAAAATTATCTTCAGTATTTTCAATAAAAACTTATTCATACTCATGTGATGTCACTTCATATTTTTTAGAGTCACTTGGGAGTGAATTTTGATCATCTTCATGTACTACTTCTTCTACTCCACCTATTTTAGAACTAGGTGGTTCATGGGTCTCCTCCTTTTGCTCCTTCAAACAAGTTGATGCATTTTTCTCCTTCGTTTTCTTAAATTCAATATATGTACTCCAAATTTGGATAGCCAACAATTCGAATCCTTTAATAATATTATTGTTCATGTCTTCAAAGATAGGTTCTATGCTTTTTATTATCTCCTCGGCATCATATGAGGTTCCTCTTTTATCCCTAGTCATTGTTTCCTCTTCAACAAAAGCACTTTTGGTTTCAATATATAATGGTGGTCATTGAATTATTGTACTCATAAATATAAGACCAAATCAGGTGCCAAGATCATTCTCTGATAACACTATAATGTCCCCTTTTTGGAATTTTTTTAAAATGCCCAATTTTCCAATTTTTTCACAATTTTGGCTCTTGACTAGTTTTGATGTCTACACCTCCAAATTGATCCAAATGATTCAAAATTTTATCTGAAGGTACATGAATGATAATATAAATTAAATATAATTATAATGTATGTTTTTTTACCTCCCAAATACTTCTGCAAACTTGTTTAATGTTCTGTTCAAAGTAGGAGTCTTTACTAGCAAATTGGGGCTCCAATCCCCCCTGGGTAATTGACGAAAATGGCTTCACAAATGATCCCAAAGTCACTTTAATTTCTAAAAAGAGGCTGGGTATGTGTAAGGAACCTTTTGAAAGTCTAATATGCATCATGGTTCAGTTTATACATGCTGTTATGACTCTTTCCAAAACAACTCCCAAGTCACAATTTCGACCCTTGGGGAAAATGCACCAAATCTTCTCCCAATGCAATAAAAATGAGTAAAATGGATTCAAATGATTAAGTACTGAACATGAGACTTTAAATACACATTAATTAAAGTCCATACATCATACATTTATCATATATGCATTCCTCCATTCGAAATAATAAGCATTACCATGGCATATATCGAAATGGAGAAGAAATGGTCATTGTTTGCTCATTAAAAGTCATTTTGACATACAACTCTTGGGAATTTAGAATTGAAACTTTCTAAGAATGAATAAAATAAAATATTTAACTAATTACAATTATAAATAGACAATGAAAGGCCCTCCCAATTTGAAATCATCAGCATTACGATGGTTCACAACAAGATAGTGGGGAAATGGCACTATTTCTTCATTGTTCAACATTTTTACATGAATTATTTTGGGTGTTTTGACCTGAGAGTCTTCTAAACATGAAATACAGAGCATATAAATAAACAAATAAGATAATTGGCATTATAATCTTCCCCAAATAGATCAATAGCTCACCCAAAGCACAATCCCTCCATTGGCATGAATATGGTGTGAAAACTGGAAATAGTTGAGAGAGAGTGCTACAATAGAAGAATACACATGCTTTCCTGTAGCTTAAAACTAAAAATAAGAGTCCATTAAATCTCCATGAAATACCTGAGTGGCCTATTACCACCTAAGTTGTACTTAGTGTTTTTTTATCAAGTGAGCCTGGTGAACCGGACAGGGTTAACTTGTTCGGACTTCAAAAGACCTTTGGAAGTGCTTGTTGTATCATATCACATGTTCATACCCCATGGGGGAATTACAATAAATATTATGGCATGATAGTGTCTGTAAAAGACTCGGTCTCTTAGACTTTATTTGTCAATCCGATCAGCCCAGGGTGTTTTTTCCCTTGGTTATTATTGGTTGTTGAACAAATGACTGATAATTTCTGAGTTTTTCACTCCATACCTCCAAAGTTGGGGTGGTCGGCTTGGCATTTAGGCCTATTGAGGTTATTAGAGTCTATGTGTCAATGTATAAACATGCTAGACATCATTTTCGAGTCATATGAACATGTCTAAGTCCCCCTAGGTGTTTTTCAGTTTTTCAATTTTTTAGTTTTTTCAGTGTTTTTTATTAAAATTTAATTTTTCCAAAACTTAGGCTATTTTTTAATAGTTTAATTGGAAAAATTGATTTTCTAATAAAAGTGGGCCAAGTAATCGGTTTCAGTCATGTAGGTGCTCATTTTCAAGCTAAGAGCACCTTGTAAACCCATGGACCCACTATTTCCTAGTTTTGAGTGATTTTCCATCACTCGGGTCAGAAAGCCCCAAAACTCAATTATTGATTATTTTAATTAATAAATTTATGAATAATGGAGAAAATCCAAAATCATAAATCAGTGGATTCTCAGCTGATTTGATTGTAATCAATCAGATCTAGAGCAAATTGACTGGATCTGACAAATCCTTGACTGAAGGAGGTGATCAAATCAGATCCAGAGTTGATCTATAGCTATCTCCATGGGGAATTGCACCCTCTCTCTCTCCTCCACATGTGTGGACTCTCCTGGATGCTCTGTGGGTCGATGTGTCGGTGTATGGGTTGATGTGTCAGCTCAATCAAGCCCTCGATTGACAAGTAGGCTCAGTTCAGCTTCAGTTATGCATTGATGGACTCTCCCTCAACTGATTTCATCTGATTCCATGAGGAATTGCGCCCCCCCTGGGCTGGATGGCCTGTATTTTGTATATATCCTGCTTGAGGCTCCCTCTTCCAAGATAGTTAGAGCTAGACTGAAGGGATTTCCATTGTAACTCTGTATTTGATCATCATTTGTGAATAAAGAAGCTTTGGAGGCTATACTATGTAGTGCATGTGTATGTGTGGATTCTCAGTGTTATGCTGCTGATGTGGTAGCTGCAATTTCTTGCCAAATTCTGTGCTTCTTCTGTGTTATGGCTTCAAGGATTCGGCTGAATCTAGTAAGGGTGTAAACTAGAAAAGCTAGATTGCTTGATCTTGTTTATCCATATTATGTATGCTCAAAAATTTCAGTTATATGCATAAATAAGGTTATTTTGGCATGATCTTTCATTTTTGTTGCTTTATACATCTATATCCAGATCTCACGAGGTGTGTGCAGGCTTGTGTTATTTAGTTGCAGGTTCCCGATTGGATGAAGGTGTGGATCTAGATTGACGCCATTCCTATCCAATAAGATCAATACTCTATCCCTCAGCACTCCACAAAAGGGCCTCCTTTCAGCTTGCTCCATTAAAGCAATGATCCGACCTTCTCTCCTCTTCTTCTCATTTCTATAAAAAAGCAACATTTTTACCTGGTTACTCTGTTCGTAGCTTTGATTTTTATTAGATATATAATATTAAAAGTAATTCCAACATATATCTATCTTATCAAATACTATAGTCTAGATCTTGCAGTTAAAAAAGTTTCGTAAGCATTCTAGATCTAGCTTTAGGGAAATCGCCCTTTTGCATGAAAATTTAAAGAAAACTTGTAGATCGCATGCATTAGATTTCCTTTCACTGTTATAAAATTTAATATTCTGAAATATCAGTGCATATTTCATTGGCTGTGCAAACAGAAAGCCAATATCCCAAGGAAAGCTTTCCTTCCTTGGTTCCTTTTTCGCCTGTTTAGCTAGTTTTAACTTCATTTTTTTTGAGATAAGGTAGGATGATCCAAAGGTACTCTTAAAGTGATTTTGGGCGTATTTTATTCTAACATGCTCAATTTATTTTATCAGGTATGACAGAAAAGAAAGGAATCTGCTGTCCGAAGTGGCCTCAGGAGCGTTCAAATCCCCCCAGGGGTCTCCCTTTTCACTAAAATCTTAAAATTTTTGCAAAGTTGTAAGATATTGGTTTCAGCCTATATAAGGACCAAGAATTTTCTGATATTTCAGTTCACTGATATTGTAACCAATAATAAATAAAATTATTTTTGGAATAGGCTCTTTCGAGCCCATTCCCCATCCCCCCTGGGGGGATTTGCGTCGGTGTCCTTTTCGTCGTTTTCTGCTTATTTATTTTTTAAACTAGCATTGATATAATTTGCAGGGTAGTATACTTTATTTTATTATTAATTTCATATTCCACTTTTTATTTCTTCAAAGTAATCATAATACTTACCCCACGATTTCCCGATTGACCCGAAAGGGGAAAGAGATTCATGGTAGGACTAATTAGAAAACTAGAATTGTGGATCTATTTTATTTTTCATCATTTATTTATCAGCAATTATAAAATTAACCCCTCCTCGATTCCTCGATTGAGATCCACTTGGATCGAAAGAGGTTCCTGGAGGGTTTTCTTTTAAAGAAGAACACCCAGTTTAAAACTTACTAAAATTGACAGGACTCAAGTGTGTATGCTATGCACTTGGCTGTGGTTCATCCGATCAGTCAAGCTGTATCAAAAGCACTTGGGTGACTAGTATAATTAGGACTCACTCTCCCCAACTGACAAATAATCAGGTGAAAATCCAACACCTAGGTCAAACCTTTACGGTGGCAAAATACCCAAAGGAAGCGAGAAATTTTGAAAAGTGACCTCGGGGCGCCGATCTCTGTCACACCCTAACAGGTGTGTTATGAACAATAGCCCCAGAGATTCCATTTCAGCCCACATATTCCTTGCGGGTAGCCGTGAAGGTTTAGTTTTGGACATACTCCAAGTACTCTCGGGTATATCTGGAGTCCCCCCTTAGCCTAATTTTAATCAACTCACACTTCAAACTTAACTTAAAATGTACCAAGAGGCAATCGCAAAAAATTCACTCCAAGCACATGCAAGTATATTGTTTCTATTTTTTACTCCATTCTAAGGCACTGGTTATTTTCTTTCTTTATATAAATATTGTGCCTCAGCATTGTTCTTTCATGTGTTCATCTTTTATATCTTGCCATCTTTGATTATCTATAGTTAAATTGCAAACTCCTAAGCAACTCATTCAATTTAACATCACAACACTAAGTAATTATCCTTAGTAACTTAATAGGGTCTACCCCCCTTGGCTTCGTTAGGAGTTGAGCCTAAATGGAGGAGTCAAGAACAAGGTGATAGCCTTGACTCGAGACTTGCCCCCAAGGACACACCGAGTGGCTTGAAGATTTCTTCCACGTGAACCAAGTGTGTGAAAGGCGGCAACATGGCCTTTCCAAACACCAACTAGGATGGGAATTTTTCACCCTCGAAATTGGCTTAAGCAAGAAAACTAGTCATCCACTAGTTCTCACAATTCACAAATGACAATTTCACAAATGAGAAAAAGATTCTTCTTATGGATGATCCCTATATTTTATAAACATTATTAGTCTTCTAAGTTTCCAAATCCTTCCATAAACCAAAGCAAAGTCAAATTGGTGTGGCTTCTCATGCTATTCCATGTGGCCTCTCTCTTCACCTTCCCTCTTCTTCCAAATTTGAGTAGGAGCCTCTTGGCCTTCTCCAAATCCCAAATTAGACCTATAAGATGCTCTATTCAGTCCTGACATGTCTGTATGTCAACCTTCAGATCTGTCTTGTGTCATAACTGTCATAGAATCTCCATCAATGGTGTAATAGATTTCATAAATGTAAGGGGAATCTAGCCGAGTGTCCATGAAACTCCCATTTGGCTCTTCCTCTCCCATGTAAGTTACAATTCATCCCAAATTAGACCTATGAAGTATATGGACAATTATATTAACCTTATAATCCATCCAAAAACATTAGGCTTCCCATATATTCAAATTTGCAAGAGAAAGATACCATTTAACATAGGAATTCTAGTTAGTGTGGGCCCCATAGTCTCCATGTGTCTTCATGCTCCATTATCACTTACATTTTCTCTTGTATTTATTTAATAAGATAAATTATTAAATATTTATCCCCTTCTAATGTCTAAACATCATTTATTATCCCCCTTATTCCAAATCTCAAAGCTTCCACCCCCAACCTAGGAAACTAGTGATTTTCCACCTTGGCAATTATTTGACTTTTAGCATCCCTTTGACAACTTTCATGAATATGGAAAATGTGATTTGGCCATTATGACCCAATGTAAAATTTGGGACATTATAGAAGGAAGGTGGAGAGTAGGAGGGGATTTCAACTTGACCACCGCACTCGGGGAAAAGAAAGGGGGGAGAAGGGTACTGGACAAATAGTAAGAGGAATTCAAGGAGATATTAGCCCATAGCTCCCTAGTGGATCTCGAGATAGGAGATGGTTGGTTCACATGGAATAACAGGAGGGGAGGGGAACACCTTGTTGCTTCTTATTTATACAGGTTCCTGGTGTCAGAAAATATCGCTAGGGGCTCAGGGGAAATATGGGCAAGTGTACTCCTTGCAGCAGGCTCTAACCACTGGCCAATCTACCTCAATTGGGATGTGATGAATGCCCCTTGCCCAAGCCCTTTTGCTTCGAGCAGTTCTGGTTGGAGCACAAGGACTTTAAAGGATTGGTAGATCAATGGTGGTAGGAACTAGAAAATATAGGGTGGACAAGAATGTACAACTTTTAGTAGAAACTCAAGGCTCTAAAAGCTAAGATCCACACATGGAACAAGGAAGAATTTGGCGATATCTTTACTAACAAGAAGTGGCTCATCTAGGAAATTAACCTCCTCTAGTGGAAAGGGGTGGCTACTGGATGGGACATGGAGATGAAAGAAAAGGAGAAGGACCTCCTCACCCAACTGGATTCTAGGGAAAGGTAGGAAGAGATATAGTAGAAGCAGAAATCCTGGGTCAAATGGTTGCAGGAGGGGGAAAAAATACCACATTCTTCAATAACTCAATGATCCACAACAATCTTGGCATGAAGATCCATAGAATCAAAAGGAACGATGGGACCTAGGTGGAAACCAGGGTAGAAGTTGAAGAAGAACTAACCAGTTACTTTAAGGAAATTATGACTGAGGACAACAATGCTAGGGGACAGGACATTGAGCGGATCATGGCCGTTATCCCCAAGACTATCTCTAGGGAGGACAATGAGAAACTCAATAAAATTATCACCATGGAGGAGGTGGAGGAGGAAATGAACCAGATGGCCCAGGGGAAGGCCCCTCACCTAGATGGATTCACGAACAACTTCTTTCATTTCTTTTGGGATATGATCAAGGAGGAAGTATGGGCCATAGTGGAGGAGTCCAAAAGCAAACAGGGGGTGCTCAAGGCCTCCAATGTGACATTCCTTTCCTTAATTCCAAAAGGGGAGGGTGCATATTCTCCAGGTAAGTTCATACCTATATCCCTTTGCAATGTGATCTACAAGATAATAACTAAAGTGGTTTTGAATAGATTAAAGCCCCTCCTCCCTAGCCTGATAAGCCCAGAGCAATCCAGCTTCGTCGAAGGCAGACAGATCCTGGATGGCATCATTGCAGTCCATGAGACCATCCATTCGTTGAAATTTACTAAACAACCTGGAATGCTCATCAAGTTGGACATAGACAAGGCCTATGACAAACTTAGCTGGCAATATTTAGAGAAGATATTGAGGACACACGACTTCAGCTTAGAGTGGGTAGAATGGGTGATGGCCTTGGTTACCTCACCTTTCTATTCCATCCTACTGAATGTATCCCTGACTAGGCTCTTCATTCCCACCAGGGGGATCAAATAGGGAGATCCGCTCTCTCCTTTTCTCTTTATCCTAGTGGTGGAGGGGCTGAGCAATCTCATCCAGGATCAGGTAAGGAATAGAAGAATCAGGGGTCTTTCACTTCATGAAGATATGGAAAAACAAAATCACCAACAATTCGTGGATGACACGATGCTCATGGGGCAGCCTTTAGTCCAAGAGGCTCTCTCCTTCAAATAAATCCTGATGCTCTTTACTAGGGCATCAGGGCTCGAAGCCAACGCTGAGAAATATCAGGTCTTTTTCTTTAATAATCCTGATGTTACTCAAAGAAACATTGGTAATATTTTTGGTTTCACCAAGGGAACACAACTGTCCAAGTATCTGGGAGTCCCTTTAGGGCAGGGGACAATCAGGAAGGCATCTTGGTAGGATCTTCTGGATAGGATGAAAGGTAGATTGGAAAATTGGACCCTCAAACCCCTGAAGTTACCAAGTCGGCTAGTGCTAGTCAAGTCGGTCCTCAAGGCCATGCTGGTGTACCTCTTTTCTATCCTCTCAGACCCAAAGTCAATCTTAAAGGAGATAAGGAGCATCCAATGAAACTTCCTGTGGGTAGGAAGGGAAGCTAAAGCCAAATTAGCTTTGGTCAGTTGGGAAAAAGTGTGCAACCCCAAGGAAAAAGGGGGCCTAGGCCTTCGCGATCCTGAAATCATGGGGAAATTCAGGGAGCCAAAATATGGTGGAGATGGTGCAATTACGCACATGAGCCATGGGATAATATTTGGCATGTAAAGTATGCAAGGGGCAGGCTCAGATCCCAGCTAATAAGATTCAATGTGGACCCTCAAGGGTCTCATATTTGGTAGAAGGATCTAGTAGGCCAAAAAATAATACAAGAGCACAACTTTTGGGAAGTCAAAGTAGGGAACTATGCCAACTTTTCAGATGACTTGTGGAATCAGCTTCCCAAACTAGGGAATGATCCTATCTAGCAGCACATACAAACCAGAGGGATAGAGGAAGGTAAAATTAAGGTCAATCAATATTGGGAGGAAGGAATCCAGGAAGACCAGCGCAGATGGGTGGTTCCAAATAGAAGAGAGGACTAGATTTCAGAAGAAGACATCATATCTTTCATGGGAAAGCTCCAGGAGTGTTGCATTATGTTCAAAGACGGGGATGATATTCTCTGATGGGGATACTCACAAAAAGGGTCATTCAGCATAAAAGAATCCTACAACATCAGAATTAGAAATCAGGCAGAGGAGGAAGATATTTGGGAAAATATTTGGATGACCAACCCATGGCCAAAGGTGGCCAATTTCTGCTAGCTAGTGGTTAGACGGAGGATCTTGATGGGGGAAAACTTGAGACGAAGGGGCATCCAAGGCCCCTCTAGGTGTGTCCTCTATGCATGCTAGGAAGAGAGCATGAATCACCTGCTTGACACCTATCCCTTTGCTTCAAAACTATGGGAGAGAGGAGCACAAGTGTTCAAGAAAAGCAATAGGAGAAGAGGGGATCTAGGCCAAACCATAAGGGACTGGCAGCCCAAAATTTTCAAAATTAACATTCTGCACACCTTGTGGCAAGAATTTACGGGTAGTGTCATGTGGGTTATCTGGAAAAAATGCAATGGGCTATTTTTTCGTGACAAGCAACAATCCTCGGAGGAGGTGTGGAAGACTCTAACCTCAAACCTGATGGAAACGATACGCAACATGCAATGGAGTGAGGACGACAAAGAATTCTCAGGGCTGAAAAAAAGAATCGTGGAGGAGTGGGGGTTGAACAAAGGGACCCTTAATGGTCTATGCCAATGGGTCAATACTTGCAGAGTCTCAAGCCTGAACGCATGGTCTCCCCCTCCGCACCTAATTTACAAAATAAATTTCGATGGCGCGACGAAGGGAAACCCTACCGAAGCGGGCTTTGGGGCGGTCTGTAGAAATTCGAATGGAGAAATCCTGCAAATATTCTATGGCTCGATAGGTGTTGACACAAACAAATTAATAGAATTGGAAGGCATTCTTTAGGGAATCAAAATGATTATCAGGAAAGGATGGCTCCTGGAAGTGGTGGAAGGGGACTCAAAAATTCTTGTTCAGATGGCCAAGTAGCTCAACAATGGTAGAATAATGAACAAATTCTCATCTAGTTGGCATTTGGAGAGCAGGTTGGACACCCTCCATAACCTTGTCATGACCTACCCAGCAGTCAACTTTCACCACGTCAGAAGGGAGGCGAACAAAGTGGCGGACATGCTGGAAAATGTTAGTGTCAGTGAAAATGGGGCCCGTAGGATGGGACGGCTAGAGGACTTTGATGTAGAGCAATGGACACTAAGATGCCTCCAGTTGGATAATCATGATGCTAGAGTAGGAGGATAGGTGATGGAGGACATCATGGAGGATCAATATAGGGACAGGAGGCATCGAGGACCCTCCGTGGATCCAACCCATTGACACGCGTAGACATGCAAGCTGAGATCATGGTAATCAAGGCCAGTCCTTCAAGCATTAATCTGAGGTACAGAGGAGGGATTGAAAGGAAATACAGGACAGATCTCCTACAGGTAGATGATTTAGGAGTGACAAAAGGAATGATGTTGCAAGTTGTCCCGAGTAGGGGAGAAGGGGATTACAGGATATGGGGGATCAGGATGCAGTATAGAACTGTTAATTCAACCATTGATCCTTCGCTTACTAATAACAAGGTTTCCACCTGATTCTTCATCCGTTTTCTGTGGACTGAAGGTGTTGGGCTAGTAATTTTAGGCGGTGGTGAGTGTCTGAGAGAATTTTAAAGCATTTATGTGAGGGGTGGGAAAGGGGAGTGGAAGATGGCTCCTCCATGGGGTGATCTTGGAAATCCGGGTGCTATTTGAGCATAGGCCATAAGTCAGGATAAGTGGAAGAGTGTGGCCAAGAGAGGTAAGGGCTCAACAACAAGGGCTCAATTACAAGCCCAAGTGGCGATGAAATTTTTCAAGGACCACATTCCTCTCATGGCCTGCCAAGCCACGAAAGGGGTGGAGAAGGTTCTATGGGAGCAAGTTAAATCTATGCCTATTGAGGATGTGCGAGAGGAGGCCAATGGATGGGTTGCATACCAGGTTTGATGGCTGGTAGAGGCTTAGCTCATGACCGAAGTTTTATGATTTACTGGGTAATGATGAACTTGGTTACCCACTCGGCTATCAGCATAGAAGCAAAGATGGCGGAGGTGGTGGCAAAGAAGGAGGGGGACGTGGAGCCAGCGAGAGCCTGGAAAGAACATAATGAAGAGTGTCGAGATATTTACAAGAAGATCGATGCTATCAACACAGATTGTCACCTAATGCACTAAAAAGTGGATCAGATAGCCTCATTCCTGGGCATCGCCCTGTATCACCCTGGGATGGAGCACCATATGGATGGGGGCTCTAAATGTCCCGTTGGTGGGCGAGGCAATGACAAAGCTGGAAACATGCCCCCGCAGAGTGAGGATGCTTCGGTGCAGCAGGTGGGGTTTCTATGTCACGACCCTCGATCTGGCCTTGGGAGGCAGGCTCTGCCTTAGTATTTTGATAGGGATATATAACTTTTTAGCGCCTCTGTTAATAAGTTTAGGTGTTTTTTCTCTTCTGGTCTGGCTAGTATGGTTGACTATAACTATGGATGTAATTTTGGGATTGAGCTCTACATAGTGGGAGCTCTCCCTGTTTTGGGGAAGGTTGGGTATAGTACTGGACGAATGTAATAATATTTTTAACTGGGGACATGGTGGGTTGGTAGTGGCCTAAATTTTGGGGTTTCCATGTAATAGTGATTTTCTAAAGTAATGCAACTTTTATTTACAAAAAAAAAATAATGTTGAGATGGATGATATTAATTCATTTTAAATATTGTTAGTATAATATAATATAATATTGTTAGTTATTTAACGCTGAGAAGGATGATATTCATTAATTAATATAGGTGGCAACAAGCATAGAGGAAAATTCAATTCTAGTTGCGTCATTTCTAATGTTTAATATTCCAGATGTAAATAGTGTAATATAATATAATATTATTAGTTATTTAACGTTGAGATGGATGATATTCATTAATTAATATAGGTGGCAGTAGACACATAGGAAAATTCAATGCTAGTTGCGTCCTTTCCAATGTTTAATCTTTCAGCTCTTTTTTTTCTTTCTTATATTTTGACATCCAAAGTATTCAAACAAGCACAAAATAACTTCAGGAAAATCTTCGTTGTCGCTGCAATTTGGAAATTACTGGGTTAGGTTCGATTTTCTTTCTAATATAGGGATTTTATAATAAAAAACATGCATTAGAGGAAATTTCAACTCAAAATGGGCCTTTTAACTTTAAATCAAATTCCATGTCATCATGTGTTAGCCAATGAAATTGCTTTAAATTTGAAATATTGTATAGGTCTTAAACATTTTTTAATATAAATTTGGGGATAAGTATCATAAACAAACTACTTTTTTTGTTTGTATTTTTGACTTATCTCCCCATGTTTTTACTCAAATTTCGATCGGGAGAGCTCGTTGGATGCGGAATTAAATTCTGCATCCAACAAGTACCCACTTAGCATACTTTTGATGGACCCTGCTACCCCAAAAACAAGAAATACCTGAAAAAACGTGATGATGGGTTCGTCAAAAGTATGCCGAGTGGGTACTCATTGGATGCGGAATTTAATTCCACATCCAACGAGCTCTCCCAATCGAAACTTGAGTAAAAACACGGGGAGATATGTCGAAAATACAAACAAAAAAGTAGTTTTTTTCTTTTCTTCCTCCAAAATTAATAAATATTATTTTATTATTTTAACTATTATTTTATTAATTTTTTTTAGGAGGCCCATTTTGAGTTGAAATTTCCTCTAATGAAAGAAGAAATCCACAACATTTGGTAGACCCTGGGCTAGGCGTCTGTGATATTGAGAAAGAATAAATCCATAACATTTGGTAATCCCTGGGCTAGGCGTCTGTGATATTGAAAGAAGAAATCCATAACTTTTGGGAGTCCTTGGGCTAGGAGTCTATGATTCAATATCAATTCGATTTCAAAGTTTAGAATGTGTTGGTTTTACATTAACCAGCTCAAAAAATCATGAAAATTGTACTGATTGAGTCTATTTTCCTAATGGTAGGCTATTCCATCATTTTGCAAAGCTTAGCACACCATGAATACGCTTTCTCTGAAGTGATTTGCATTTTTCTCATCAATTTTGTGTAGTTACATCAATTCATGTAGGCTATTCCATCATTTTGTAGAGCTTAGCACACAATCAATACGCTTTCTCTGAGGCAATTTGCAGTTTTCTCCTCAATTTTGTGTAGTTACATCAATTCATGTAGGTTATTCCATCATTTTGCATAGCTTAGCACACCATGAATACAATTTATCTGAGGCAATTTGTAGTTTTCTTATTAATTTTGTGTAGTTACATTAATTCACGTAGGATATTCCATCATTTTGCAGATCTTATCACACCATGAATATGTTTTCTCTGAGGCAATTTGCAGTTTTCTCATCAATTTTGTGTAGTTACATCAATTTGCGTAGGCTATTCCATCATTTTGCAGCGCTTAACATACCATGAATACGATTTCTCTGAGGCGATTTGCAGTTTCTCATCAATTTTGTGTAGTTACATCAATTCACGTAGGCTATTCCATCATTTTGCAGATCTTACCACACCATGAATACAATTTCTTCGAGGATATTTGCAGTTTTCTCATCAATTTTATGTAGTTATATCAATTCACATATGCTATTCCATCATTTTGCAGAGCTTAGCACACAATGGATACACTTTCTCTAAGGCGATTTGCAGTTTTCTCATCAATTTTGTGTAGTTACATCAATTCACGTAGGTTATTCCATAGTTTTGCAGATCTTATCACACCATGAATACGCTTTCTTTGAGGTGATTTGCAGTTATCTCATCAATGTCTACACTTTCACCTGCTAGAGATCATTACTAAAACATCAGCATACATACAACAGAAGCATATGTTCTATGGGGGATTACAGGAATGCAGGTTTGACAAGAGTAAGAAGGGGAGCCTGAGTCCTCCACTTATCAGAGCTAGGAGAACATGATCATCAACTAGATTTCAATCCATGAAAAATTCATTGTTCATGAAGAGATCGTTCTCTGTATTTACATCCACTAGGCTCAGGACATGAATAACTCCGGGTCGTCAACCATGTAACCATGTCGTTGACAAGTTCGTTGTTCATGAAGATATCGTTCTCTGTATTTACATCCATTTACATCTAGCAGGCTTAGGCCATGAATAACTCTAGGTCATCAACCATGTAACCATGTCATCGACAAGGTCGTTGTCCGTGAGAAGATCGTTCTCTGTATTTCCATCTAGCAGGCTCAACCCATGAATAACTCCAGGTTGTCAACCATGTAAACATGTCGTCAAAAATTTCCTTGTTCATGAAGAGATCATTCTCTATATTTACATCTAGCAAGCCTTCCTATTGACAGCAGCCACGAGACGACGACGATCTATCAGATCCTTTCAAACTTGCATAAATGGTTTACCACCCACCAGGCATAATCTTCTCATTTATTGTTTCCAACACACATTAATGTTTTGGTTACACATGGAAGGTTTTCGTTTGTTCTCGACACACCGATGAAAGTGCTAGACAAACAACCCCCTAAAAAACGCCTTCGACGTAATAAGCCTACTCAACTTGCAACAAAGCCAAAATGTGCCACATTTTTAGGTAATACATGGTCATATTTTCACGGTAGTTTGACATTTACATTACTCAAGCTTTATGGATATAGGTCATAACTTTGTTTTATGAATTATGTTATATCTTAATTTCTTAAATTGATTTAAATGTTTGGAAAATTTATTAGAGTTGAGCATGGATCCAAATTTTTTAAATTAGCTAAATGTCAATTTAAAATAATATATTATAATTACAAAATGACAAAATAAAAAAATATATATATATTAATATTTTGCAATTTTTTTTTTATAAAATTTACATTTAAAATAAATTTATAATAATTTCTTTTTAATTTAAATTTAAATCTACTACGTTAAAAGATAAAGTTAATTGAATCTAAACTCACCTAAACACTATACTGCTTCAATGATCTCCCAAGGATGATCCCAAACTTCTACAACTTTTTCTATCTTTTTCATAGATTTCCTTTATCTTGGCTTCAATGATATCCCAAGGATGATCCCAAACTTCTACAACTTTTTCTATCTTTTTCACATACTTCCTTTATCTTAATTCTAATCATCGGTATGGCTGTTTTCAGACACTAATAAATCGATATTAATTTTATTTTAAAATTAAAATTTATTTATAAATAGTTAAACAATTTTGTTTTATTGTTAGTTATTTAATCTTTTAATTTATTTTGCTTCATTAAGTAAAATATTTACAAAGTTTTCAAAATAAATTTTGTTCACTAAGATCTTTGTCAAGTTTTTAAATAATCTCTTTAAAGAAATCACTATCCCATATAACATTTTTAAATTTCAAATTAAGAATATATATCATTTAAAAATAAATTTTATTTTCTAAGATCCATCCATTTATGACCAGCTTTTAAATAATCACTTTATAAAAAAACACTATCCTATATGACATTTAAAAAATTCAAATGATATATATGACATTTAAAAATTCAAATTCTTTGTTTTTGATATCATATGTTTTATAAGTAATGTGGTAACTTTATATTTTTTTTATTCTTCAAATTTGAAAGATTAATATTTTTTTATTCTTCAAATATGAAAGATGAATAAGATGTGTATTTATTTTGTTAATAGTAAATTATAGCTTCTAAGCTAATATCAGTTCAAATTGATATAATTGCAACCCATAAAACTTGAAGTACTAAATTTAAAAGACTTATCTATGTTTGTAAGACTTAAAGTACTAAAACTAAAAGAATTAAAAGAATTGATTATTCTTGTGAAAGTTCTAATACTAAAAGTATAAAGACGAGGTGCTCGATAAGTTGGGACTTTTAAACAAAATTGAAAATTAACTATTGCTAGGATGTCACACCCCGGGTTTTGACCCCGTTTGCATGATGTATATAATGTAATTAATCGTGGTGAGGAGCTAAAGGCAAAAGCCCCACCATCGATTCGGTCGTGTATGTTTCGGCAATGGGGACAGTTGCCGATGGTATGTCGTGTTGTTTGGCACATTATAATTCGGCGTCATGTAAATACGCACATCAATTAAAACTAAAACCCCAACCAGCTGTGCCAGTGCAACGTTGAATGAAAAGGGCATGGTTCCAAAGGATAAGGGTGTGGGGGATGTCAAACCTTGGTCTATGGGGGAAAAACCCATGTGTTACCACCTTGTCTGTTTGCCACCGTTCCTTGTCTCACCCAACCGTTTTGATGTCTTGATGGAGGTAGTTGGGGTAGTTATTGTTTTGGGAGTGGGGTGGCAGGACTGTCAGTCCTTTTCCCACACACCCACTCCACCCATGACTTTCCATTCATTCCACTCCATCCCGGTCAGTTCACCTTCACGGCGACGTCTGTTGAGGCTCACGCAGAGCAGTGGTCGGTCATGCTCATGCGCAGAGCCGTGGTTTGTTAGTTTCTTCTGGGGGGGGTCTGTTCATCTTCCTCACGTAGAGGTGGGTGCTATTTTCCCTCACGCGCTGGTCGACTCATCCTCATGCACAGAGAGTTGTTTACTCTCATGCAGGGACACACAGGCAGTTGGCCTGGTTGTGGTCTGTGGAAGTTTCCCCTTCACGTAGGGAGTGTAGTATTCCTCATGCACAGATCGGGAGACTGTAATTTCTTCCCAGCGCGGTTTGGGTAAGCCTTTCTCCAGCGACTTCGATTGTGTAACCGGGGCTGTTGTTTTCCCCACGTTGCTGGTAATGTATGCTGTTATGTTTTTGGGATTGTTGTTTTCCCATGCTGGGAGGGGTATTTGTTGTTATGCTTGGGGGTTGTCTATTGTGGTCTGTATTGAGTTTCCCATGGCTAAGGAGCACTGTCATCATCCCTTGTGGACTGTGGAGCATTGCTATCATCCATGGTGGGGTTGTGGTTGTTGGTGCACCCTGGTTTGGGTTGCTGTTGAGTTGTTTTGGACACGTTAGGGCCAAGAACAACTCTGATTTGCCCTGTGGGCTTGAGCTGTGTCTCATTTTGGTTTGGGGTTGCCACCCTGTTGTTTATGCCTTCATCACAGAGTTGTGAATGAATTCTTTTGCTGCTAGTATGCAGTGGTTTTCCCTTGGACTGTGCTGGCTTGGCCGATCGGTTGATGGCCTGATAAACCTAGCTGTGATGGTTTGAATGATTTGGTCCCTTGGCTAGGTGTAAGCCTGTATTTCCCCTTAGTCCTTGAGGAATCATGCCCAGATCGGGGGTGGTAGCATTGCTGAGAGATTGATGAGAAAGCTGGCCTATGGTTGGGTGGAACGTTTCAGCGACGTAGTTGGTTGCGGATCGTGTTCTTCATCGAAAGATAAGTAATCCTGCTTGTTTCATCTATGCAATTATATTAATTTCAAATGAATTATGATGAACATGATTAATGTTGGAATGTATGTTTGCTTCCGCTGTATGATTGAATATTATGCATCTGTGTATGCTTGTAAGTTTTAATTCCAGCATTGATGTCTTTTGTTTATGTTCATGGGGCTGCTTTCCCGACTGTTCGTGGTGTTCGTCGCATCCTCTTTGGCAGTTTAAGGGATGGGGACGTGACATAGGATAATAAAAGTTGACTATATTGGTAATTAGAACATCTAAAATTGAGATGGAGAGAGGAGTTATTCATCTCAAAAATGTCTATAATCAGGACTACCTTCGATTCAGCTTCCTCTATTGTCATTGGATCTTTGTTGGTATTCTCCTTCATTGGCTTCCTACAATAGATAAACCCCACATTGGATGGAGGCACTCTACACTAACCCCACCACCCAACTCACGAGTTAGGGCATTTAGCTTAGCATCATATTCCTATTGGTTTTGTAGAATTTCTTGAAGCCCTATTTCCAAATGCCACACTCTTTCTGAAAGGATTGAACCATCATTTTCCTCCATGAACAGTCCTCATGCATTGCTAGTTATGGCATAGCCTAGAAGAGATTTGGTCTTCCAAAACATGTTCAAGGTTTTGGACTACTGAGTTTTTCTTGTGCATATATTCCTAGGGTTGTGCTCTAATAGACCAAGCTCATGTTCTAACTTCTCGATTGATGGAACCTCCAACCTTATAGTAGTTTTGTCCTCCATCTTCTGAATGTGCTCCTTCGCTAATAGTTTAACAATGCCATGAAATCCAACCATTTCCTGTCTCTAATCCTCAAGGATTCAAATCATGTGAGTCTACTTAGGTTCTTTAACAATTTTGTAGGTTGTTCGCTTGATAAGGGCCATCCTACTTATGCGAGAGGATATCTTCCATTGAAACTAGATACAATTGCATCCCATAAAACTTAAAGTACTAAAGATAAAATACTTATCGATGTTTGTAAGACTTAAAATATTGAAACTAAAGACTTTACCATGCTTGTAAAAGTTCTGATACTGAAACTACAATGACGAGGTGCTCGACGAGATGGGACTTTTAAACAAAATTGAAAATCCACTATTGCAAGATATCAAAAGGTTGACTATGCTGGTAATTAGAAGATATAGAATTGACATAGAGAGAGGAGATATTCATTATCTGAAATGTCAATAATTAGGAATACATTGGATTCTTCTTCCTCTATTGTCGTCAGATATTTGTTGGTATTCTCCTTCATTGGCCTCCTATGATAAATAAGTCGCACATTGGAGGGAGGAACTCTACAGTAAAAAACCTTTTTAGTCATCTCACGAGAAAGAGCATTTATCTTTGCATCATATTGTGATTGGTTTTGCAGAATTTGTTGAAAACTTATTTCTAGATGCCCCACTCTTTACAAGAGGATTGAATCATCATTATCCTTCGCGAATAGTCCTCGGACACTATTAGTTATGGTGTAGTTGAGAAGAGTTTTGGCTAGCCGAACCAATTTCAAGGTTTTGGAGTATTGAGTTTCGCTTGTGCCTATATTTCTAGGGTTTTTCTCCAATAGACTGATATCCTCTACTAACTTTCTATCTCAATCGATGGAACTTCCAACTCTCTAGCAATAATGTCCCCCATCCTAAGAATGTGCTCCTTCAGTAATGGTTTCACTATTTCATGGAATACATCTATTGCCCATCTCTAATCCTTGAGGAATCAAGGCATGTGAGTCTACTTACAGCCATTAACAGTTTTTTCAGTTTTTCGCTTGATACAAGAAATCTTTCTTAAGAAAGAGGATATCTGACATTGAAACTAGATACAATTCCATCCCATAAAACTTAAAGTACGAAAGCTAGAATAATTATCTATGTTTGTAAGAGTTAAAGTACTAAAACTGAAAGCCTTTACCATGCCTGTAAAAGTTTTGGTACTGAAACTACCAAAACGAGGTGCTAAATAGGATGGGACTTTTAAATAGAATTGAAAATCCATTATTTGCAGGATATCAAAACGATGACTATACTGGTAATTAGAATTTAGAACATCTAGAATTGACACAAAGAGAGGATTTATTCATCATCTGGAATGTCGATAATTAGGACTACCTTGGATTCTTCTTCCTCTATTGTCATTATATCTTAGTTGGTATTCTCCTTCATTCACTTCCCACGATAGATAATCCCCACCGTTTGGAGGGAGGAACTCTACACTAAAAAACCTTTCCAATTAGCTCACGAGATAAGGAATTTATCTTGGTATCATATTCCTATTGGATTTATAGAATTTGTTGAATTCCTATACTAGATGCCCCACTCTTTTCGAGAGTCTTGAACCATCATTTTCCTTCGTGAACATTCCTTGGGCATTGCTAGTTATAACATATCTCATAAGATCTTGGATTATTGAGTTTCTCTTATGTATTTATTCCTAAGGTTGTTCTCCAACAAAATGAGGTCCACTTCTAGCTTCTCTATTGATGGAACCTACAACCTTCTAGAAATTATTTCCTCCATACTAAGAATGTTATCCTTCATTGATGGTTTGACAATGCCATGGAATCCAACCATTTCTTGTCTCTAATCCTCGAGGACTCAAGGCATGTGAGTTTGCTTAGGTTTTTTAATAGTTTTGTATTTTGTTCACTTGATATGGGACATCGTATTTAGGATAGAGGATATCTACCATTCAAAATATATACAATTGCATCCCATGAAACATAAATTACTAAATCTAAAAGACTTATCTACATGCTTAAATTATACAATAACCTCATTCCTTTGAATGAAGGTTGGACATCAAAAACAAATTTAATAGCAAATCATTCATGAAACTTACAATTAAATGTGTTCATGACATATAGAAAATAACTTGGGCATGGTAAATGTGTATTCAAAGATTGATGCAATAAACATAGACATAAAACCATAGAAAATGAATACAATAAAAAACCAAAGACATCATATCCTTAAATCTAGTGATGGATTTCCTATGTCCTAGTTTAATTCAATTCAAATCTTAGTTCTTCATTAATACAATAGAGAATGCATTAGGAGAGACACTTTTATTTCTTTGGTGAGTCTATCTCTTCTCTTACAATGGAAATTTCTTAGATATCATTGCATAGATGAAAGAAGGTAAGAAAAACAGGAAAAACTAAAGTTGCAAATCCCATTATATTAGTTCTAGAGAAAATTTGGCATCCTTTTAGATGTACTTTGTTTGGCCTCCTATTTTTCTCCTTTAATCACTTCCCTAATAGCTATAATATCTCAATGATGAATTTCCCACCTCATGTTGGCACGTTCAAAGGGATGCATGGAACATTTCCACATCATGCACAAACATGGAGGAGATAGTGGTCTATTATAACTAAAATCAAATGTGATGAGGTGTCATTTTGATTAATTAAATTATTTCGCTATCAAAGTCCTCATGTTCCATCGGGCCTACTCTTATCAACCTCCTTAACTTTATTGAGATCCTCTATTCCCCCATGATTTTATCCATCGGCTTTAATCCATCATCTCCCCAAATCATTGGAATATTGTGCTCTACGTACACCTTTACCTTATGTATTCTCCACGCTATTGAATATAATCCATCAGGTTTCATGTTTCCTTTGGATCCAATCCATCGACTCTTATATATCAATTCTCATCCATTGAAACATCTCGTGTACTCATTCACCATCTTTTTCAAACGGCTTACCTCCAATGTCCCCTTTTGATCTTATGATTGTGATCATGTTTGATACTTCATCGTACGTATATGATTGCTTATGAAACTCCTACACTTAGTTTATGAAGGGATATGGGCTCACAATGTTGTCGTTTGATATGCCATTAGAACATTAGAACTCACCTATTGGCTCTACCATGTGTGCTTATGTAGGAATTCTCTGATGTTCCACTCCCGATAATCATCAGGATTGATATGTTATTAAGATTGTCTATGTCATATTTTGAGGCATGTGCTTCAGTAGCAATCCTCCAATATTGTGATCCTGACATCAAGCCTAATATGTTATCGAAATTTTCCTTGTTGGCTTTCCTCACATTCCCCTTGACATATGTTCTCTCATGCTCTAACTTTAACGGGGAATTTATTATGTTTTCAGTCCAATACACCATCATAATTCACCTATTGGATTTATTACATGCATGCTCGATGACAAATTTCTGATACAATGTTTCCAAGAACATTGGCCCGATGCTCCTTGTTCTTTTCACTCTACTTACTTTGGCATTCTCTCCCAATGCCTCACCTCCAATGAAGCATTGCTGATATGTTGACCCTAGATCTATTGAGTCTTTCTGGTCCATCAAATCATGATCTATAAAAAATCCATGCATTCTCTTCTACCCAACTCCTATAGGTTTCCTCTGATAATGTGTTCCTTATCCATCGATCACACCATTGAGGATAATTCTGATATCCAAGTGGGTGGTTGAGATTGCGTCTTCTTACAAATCCTATGAATAGCTGTGATGCTTCCATATTCTCTACACCAAGTCTACAAATGATTACAATGGAACCTAACACACACCTAACACTACAATGGGTGGTTGTGGTTGCACCCAAAAACTCATGATCTAATTCTAAAATGGCGCTTTAAGTTCACGCACTTGACCTACTACCAAATGCTCCTGCATCATTTATATTATTGTTTCACTTATGTTACTGAAATTCTTGAATGAGATTAATTGATAGGATTAATAACAACATCATCTACTTCTACGGTATGGTTCCTCCCTCTAAGAAATGAAGAATCCATAAATAATCTCTAGGGTGAGCAAACTAGTTCCTTATCCATTAAGTTGTTAATTCAAAATGAAGATTGCAGTAAAAATTAGGGTTAGAATTGTGCCACTCCTAAAATGACAACAATGTTGGTTCATACTTATTTTATTCACTTGATGGAGGAGGTAGTTCATTTACAATATGTCTCTTTTAGAACAAAGCGGAAATGTTGATCATAAAGGAACAACTATTATACAAGGGCAGTCGAGGGTTATTTTAGAGAAATAAAAAGGGTTTGAGATACCTTCCATTGACAAGGTAATAGGAGAAAGGTGTTGAGAGATAATCCTATGTTTTTTTGTTATCCCTTTATATGTTCCTAGATTTTAAAGGAACTATGCCAAGGTGCCTAACAATTAAAATTTGCTCTGTATTTTTGTAGATTTTTCATTTAAGGATCATAATTTTTAGGATAATTTATCTCAAAATTCCCAATACACACGATAGTTAAACATTATTATCATAAGCCTTTTGACCCAAGGGGCATTTTCCCATTTTCATTCAGGATATCTTGATTAAAGAGGAATGGATAGAAGAAATAGAAGAAGGAAACATAATGGAAGATACAAGGTATTTAAGAGAATAAATCTTGCAATGCCTTATGAAGAGGAAGAGGAAAATGTATTTAGCATTTGAATTTAGTAGTTAAGAAAAGTAAATCTTACTTTTATGAAGCATATGGAAAAAGACAACTAGAGTCCTAACATATTAGACAACACTTGAATAATATATGAACCATTCAATACAATAAACATTCATAAAAAGAAATTTATCATGTAAAATAAAATCACTTCCATTCAATCAAGATACATCACACATATACTATGAATATGATGAAACAACTTGGTTCCTAGGGATTTTATTAATGGAAAGTAAAAAGTATAGTATGAAATACATATGGAACTACAAAGAATAACAAAGCACGTGATACTTTCACTAGATGATGCAAGATGGGGGTTGTATCTTTTAGAGTCTCTGGTCTATCTCATAATCTTCTCTGTCTTAAAGTATTCTTTTTAATTTTGCACCTTTGAGATATATTTACACTTTTTCCAAAAAAAATGTGGGGCTGATGCACAATCATGGACTCCTTTAAATATACTTTAGATGCCACATAATACTGGAAAAACTTGGAACCTCTGACTTTAGGTGAGAATTAGGGGTACTTCCCTAACGTATTTTAAGGTGAAGTAAAAAGACAAAAGATACGTAATTGAATCAGCTTTCATAATATATAACATTTATGTAGAAAAAATGTGTGTTAATGATTATAAAATTAGTTTTTGTGAAATTGGGTTTTCAAATTTTCAGCACATCATATTATATATGTTTGTGCGGGTGCTGCAATATATGAGGTAAATGATGTCAATTTTGGATAAAATCTTGCAAACATATAAAGGACATATGTGCCTAGTGCAACACTATTTATTCATATTTTTTCATGAATTATTTTTTTCTTATTAATTATTGAAGTCAGAAAATCTTGAAATGAAAATGTTCTGTGTGGGTGCAACACTTTAGGGGCAAAAACTAATGAAATCCTTGATTTCTATATATAATATTGTAGAGATTTCTCTCTTATAGTGCACCATGTAGTTTTGTTGGGAAATGGTGAAGGAAATCAAAAGTTATATAAATAAAATTGATGTATCTATTTTCAAAAACTAACAAGTGTCATTTAGAAAAATAATAATAAATAAATAAAACAAACATTCATTTGAAGGAAAAAATTACATATTCAGAATCACAAGATCGTACTCTACAATATTCTAAATTTTCATAAAATAATATTGTGTTTGTCAGAGAAAAATACGCCATCAAAATTGAGCATATTGATAGAGTTTTAAAAGACGGGAAATAGCCCTGGTTTATTTATCCTAGACAATAGGTTCGGTAGTCTGAAGCTATTTCTGAACATAATGCCAAATCTTATTCCCGCCCAGTTTTTAAATTTTAAAAACACACATTTGTTATAACGCATATTCATTTTAGCGTTATTCATATCGCATATGTGATATAGCACATATGCGATTCATATCGCATATGCGTTATAACGCATATGTGCTATAACACATGCGTTTTTTCTTTACTAGCTTTGTACAAGAGTAAAAAAGAGTAAATACCATGTTAGTGGATAGTCTTCAGGAGAAACCCCATCTAAAAAGAAAAGATCATGGTAATTATTGGCCTCTCCAAAGTAGTTTAGTGTGGCAAAAGGACAATGCTTAGCCTAAAATTTGTGAATGGTTGTGGATAATGAGGTCATATTATTGGAGGTTCAAGGCACTTGTCCATGGCGCTTAGGACATAGAAGATGCTTTTTAGACTTAATGATTGATTTTTATTTCCTAACCTTTGTCTAAGGCTCAAAACTCATATCTAGCTCTAAAATATTCCTAAGGGTACCAACACATACAATATGAGGATAAGGATTGCGAGATCATTTATATTGTTTTGAAACATTATTTTTTCGGTGGACACACAAAATCATATTTTAGGGCCTAAGGCCAAGGTGTCATCTCTCGACTATATTGAGGCTCCAAGATGTATACATTGTGCTCGAGAACTCATAATCATACTAATATTCGCACTTGGAGGCAAAATATCTTCTTAAGACGTGATTTTTTTTCGTTCAGGGCATCATTCTTGGGTTAAGATTCGTATAACATTCATTTAGAGCCTACGGCTTAGGGTTTCTCCCACAACTATGTCTGGGATATGCTCATGAGGTCATGTATGGTGGATCAAATTTCATTCTTAAAACTATATTCTAAGAATTTTTCTTTATGGTACAAGGCATAGGTTTCCTACCTTAATAATATCCAAGACCCATGGATTCATATCTACTATCCAAAACCTTCTAACAACATCCATGTCACCACTCTAAGGAAAGGTTAACTTCAAGAGGTCATGGCCAGTCATTTGAGGTGTTTTTCATGGTCATGGATTCATAGAAGATTTTTTTAGAGTCCAATCCCAATGTTTTCTCCCCCAACAATGTCGAAGGCAACACGATCCATACCTAGTGCTTGTAAGTCATGTGAGGTGATTCGAGGTATCATTTTAGGCCTTGGATGGATATAATATTTATTTATGTACTAAGGCTTGGGTTTACTTCCTCAACCATGGTTAAGGCCTTGATAACAATGTCTACTATTCAAAACCTCTTGCTGGCATGATTATCCCCAGTTTCTAGGTATGGATACCATCAATAAGTCTTTTGTGGTAGTTTGAAGTGTCCTTATTGACCATCAATGACTAAGGGATTCATTTAGGTCCTAAGTCTTGGGTTTCCTCCCATTTCCATGCATATGGCCCCAAGACCCATAACTACTGTAAAAAAAAATATGAATTTCTCGCATATCCCTAATCTAAGGCCAAAGACCCCCTAAAGAGGTCATGTGTGGTGGCTTGATACATTATTCTTTCCTGTGGATCCCTAGAAGCTTCATTTAGTGTCTATAACCTGGGTTTCTTGATCGTTCAACCATGTCAAGGGTCTCGAAACCCATCCTTAGTGATTAAAACAACCTAGTTGTGGAAATTCCCACACACAAAGCTAAGAATGGACTCAAGAGGTAACATATGGTGGTTTAATGTGTTATTGGTGGTCGTAGATGTATAGAATATTCATTTAGGGCCTAAAGTAGAAGTTTCATCCCTTGACAATGTCTAAGACCCCAGGTCCCTCCCTCCCACCAATCCCTTCCCTTTATATTTGTCCTCCCTCCATCCCCCCCTCATATCTCTCCCCTTACCCATCCCTCCCTTCCCCTTATATTTCTCATCCCTTCATCCCCCCCATATATGTCCCCTAGCCATCCCTCCCTCCCATGATTCCCTCTACACTTTCTTCTCACTCCTTTGACTCCCCCCCCCTCTTATCCAATGTAATGTTGGGACATGGTCCACCCCATAGACCCTCTAGATGTAATATTGGGATTCTAAATGGTATTATAATGGGATAATGGTGCAATTATAGGTTTTTGTATGGGAGGGATGGGTCTCTCGACATTGACTATAGTCATGGAAGAGAAGACAATAAGTACCTAAATCAACATGCATGCCTTATAGATGGAATATTTGGCCTTTAGTGGGCTATGGGTGTCATTATGAGGTTTTATGCACTAAGGATGGATCTTAGGGTCTTAACCATGGTAATGGGATAATAGTGTAATAGAAACAAGTCTTAGACCACTACACATGCCCTTTAAAGGGGATATTTAGCCTTAATATGGGATATATGTGCCATTAGATTGCATTGAAGATTGTTCACAAGGCGTTGACCATGGTCATATAGGAAACATTATGAATATTTCTAGACAAGAGATAGTTCTGAAAACACTACCATGGTCCAAGGATAGGTCTGGAGGTCTTAACCATGGGTATGGGTTCCATTATAAGGTTATCAAGTTTAAATATTTGATATGCACTAAATCGCATATGCGATTTAGAGATCACATAATACAAACTTCCCGTTAAGTAAAAAGTAGCGTATCAATATTGCATATGTGATAAAATGGGCATGCATTATATCGCATATGCGATATGTGTTTTGTAAAAAATATTGGGTTGTGTGCTATGGGCTAGGTTTACTATAGAAAAATACATAATTCTTCTAAACTTGCGCATAAAGAACTGTTCAACCTACAATTTAATCATTTCTTACACAAATCCGTAGGTTTTGTACAAGTTTGGGTGGATTTTAATGGGGAATGTATGTAATAGAGGTCGAAAGTCAGCGAGGAAGGTGCTTACACTGGAAGAAGATGAAAATAGAAAAAAAAAGAGGGAAGATTCAAGAAATTGTCGACATTCATTGGATGAGAAAATACTTCCCATTCTTGCTCAACAAATACCTGATGTAGAGGCTGAGGAAGATAATGCAACATTAAAGGAAGCTAGTTATAGGGAAGATGATAGTCTTGGTCCATTACTAAGAGGACAATCTTGTGAAGAGTTCAATAATTATGTTCCTCATGATGCAAATGTGACTCTGCAACAACCATGTCAGGTGGTTAAATCTCCTAATTGAAGTTGTCAGCATGCAGTGGATGTAAATGTCACTCCAGCATTTCAAACGACAAGAAATATCGCATCAAAACAAAAGAGAACTCCTAAACGCATACAAGTGGACGATAGAAAACTGACTTCCATGGAAGGCAAGGTGGCTAAACACGCAATCCTTCGCCATTGTTCTCAAATAATGAAACAATATTTTGATAACAAGTACGAAGCCAGTAAATGCCAATTTTTTTTAGCTTTTCTTAAATCTATAAAGATGGCAATTGTTACAAGAAATTTAGGCACAAGAACATTGAAGAATATTGAATCAAGTAATCACATTGTTAAATCTCTTGCTACTGCATTCACATCGATTGGTAAAAAATTTCGTTCACAGGACTGTAATGTGACTCATCACGTATTGGTTGAATCAATTGTATGTATACCCACAAGACAAAGTCATTTACTTAAATGCACATCACAAATTGTGCCTTTACATCCAAAGATACTTAAAAAATATTTAGTAATAAGAGGAAGCCTTGATGTAGAGGGACAAATGGAAACATTATGGGAATTTAGCGATATGTTTCCCCGCAAAGACATGAAGTTAGTCAAAGCAGTGAAGGGACTAGTGTACATGTTTTGGCAGGAGAACACTAGGCCTTATTCTAAAACAAAGGATGTGTCAAACACTGTAGGGGTTCTATGAATAATGAACCTCATGTTAAACATTATCTTGACATGACACAATCTCAATTGTTTGAGATGTTTAAATTTTCCCATGTAGAGATAAGGCTCAGGAAAATATCTTTTGAAAAATGCAAGGCTTGTTATGTTAGAATCAATACCATCCGAAACACTTGTTGTAATACCACATAGATTTTGATCTATATTATCATACATTTTCACATATACGTCATTTTTTGCATACTAACCATGTGCAGGAATGATCAAGTACAATACCCCCAATGTCATCCAGAGATTTTATCCATAGCATAATGTGTCCGAGGAAAGATGGGAAGACACATTACTTAAAACAATGTGTAGAAGGTTCTTTCAACAATTGTGGTGGGCTATTATTATGGTCTCATTGCATCCATGAGAGTGAAGGTCAAGCATTCAGGAATGCAATTGTCGAGAATAAAAACTATCAGTATGAGACATATCAATTACATGATGGGAAAGAAAGCAGTAATATTAAATTGGTGACTTCACAAGTGACTTCATATACATTAAGTTGGTGACTTAATGTACATATTTTTTTGTTGTTTTATAACACTATTTATTTTTTTACACCAGGTGCAAGTATGTGATTTTATTTTAGAGTTTCATGTAAAGATCCAACAGTACATTCAACATGTTGATATGGCACGGTGGCAAGATGAGCAATCTAGAATAGGCCGGGACACCTTCCCTCTCGGAACAATACTATCAGTGGTTGAATTTGCAGAAAAATACACCCTACAACCAAAAAATGAAATACAAAGTCAATATTATCACTCAAACCAGGTGAGCATAATGGTCCATATCATGTATCGACATGGGCCAGATAGC
This sequence comes from Pseudotsuga menziesii, assembly GCA_001517045.1. Taxonomy (NCBI): domain Eukaryota; kingdom Viridiplantae; phylum Streptophyta; class Pinopsida; order Pinales; family Pinaceae; genus Pseudotsuga; species Pseudotsuga menziesii. Next base: position 63,218 of record LPNX010672192.1, on the reverse strand, counting down.
AATGAAGATAAACATGTGATACTGAAAGAAATTCACTTCTACATAAGTGACGACTCGACCCATGACATCCATTACATGTAACATTGCTTTAAATTATTCTATGATGACGTGATAGCTATGGATATACCATTTTATCATCATTTGATTTGGTCAGATGGTTTTGCTAGACAGTTCAAGAATGCACGTGTATTTTAATGATTGTGTTTGTTGCACATAAAACACAAGGTGACACATATATGGGACTACTTTGAAACTAGTCATGGAAAAAGGAGAGCATGATGGTGCTGGTGCATGCATAAAAACTTCCCTTCGAAGGGAAGAGATTAAGTTTACAGGTGCTCGCCTTCAAGACACTGCATCTATAGTGAAACGGTGTGCACTTGTCATGGGAGAACAAGAAATAAGGAAACACCTAGTGCAGAGAATATTCTGGGAGGTGAAAAATGTGGACTAATCCCAAAAACATCGGGTAAACATAGTGCATGGAACTCAATAGTTTCATTCAATTAGAAGCCCAGAAAACTTGACCCTACAAATTTGGACAAGATTGAAGGCTTCCTTTTGCAGTTCCTGTAGCATCGATGAATGGGATGATTGTGAGTATACAAATACAGTTGATACATGGGATTGAGTGACACTTGGCACCAATTTCAATGGGGTTAATGAAATAGCCCATTTGGAATATGATCATATACATATTTCTACAGACTATGATCACATATCGAATCGCATACAAGAAGGTACAAAAAAGTAAATTAGTAGTACCTAAATTAGAAATTTAATTTATGTATTGTTAAATCAACCTAAGTAGAATTTAATTTATGTAGAAATTAGAAATGCAAGACCTTATTTAAAAAATGTATTGTTAACTTGACCTATTTCCTTTCATAGGTCAGATATATGTAGTGGTTTCCCCAAACAATAATGAATGGGTTTCTGACTATTGTTTGGCACATTGCTTAGAGGGGAAACAAACCATTCTCGAACCTGTTAAAAATGATGAAAACATTGAATTCCCAACTGGATCGATGGTTATAAAAGGGGAGTACTTGAAACTAGTGTTAGAATAATCAACCCATAGTTAGCTACCTTAGACATTAATTAATCCAAATTTTGTCTTATTTGCCTAGTTTCCATATTCCACCTTATGCAAGTTGTCCTCCACACATCCAAAGTGGTCAAACTTGCTAAATTTGAGTCATGGAGTGCTTGGGAAACCACTTGGAATCAAATATGCTTTATTCCTGGCATTCCTAGCGCATGTCTGCTTTTTTTGCTTTATTGCCTGCTTTTTCTGAGTTTTAAGGCAATTAGGAAAGTTTGACTAGGTGAAGTTAACTTGTTTTTTGTGTTCGGGTACACAGGGTACTCCCAAAAGACCGAACACCTTCAGATACTGCTTCACACAAATAGATCACAGATCAACATACCGATGTTTGTCACGTGGTTAAAATCCTCGAGAGGGAAACAACCCATGGTTCCATCCAAATAGCTACTTGGAGCAATTTATTATGCAAAAGAAAGAAAGTTACATGAGCTTCTCATAATCAATCAACTAGCCAAGGACCCTCTATGATCTTTAAATAGAGATTATAGACCAATTGGGTGTTAAGCCACGGATCAATGGTAGGTATAATCTAAGAGAAGTTGAACCGTTGGATTACTCTATGTTTAGAACATATCGTAGCCTTTGAATTAGAATATTTACAAATGCATACTAATGCATACTAATGCATACTAAAGAAACACACTTTTATCTAACTGATATATTACACAAGTTGATCTTAACTAACTCCTAAGTGTCTAAATATCCTAACATCCCCCCTTAAGAACAACTTGGGATAGGATTGAAGGATTTACAAAAGTGACACTATTAGGAGAAGGAAGGAGGCATTAGAGCCTATCCCCCCTTAAGGACACATTCCTGAACTCCTAACATAGACCGAAGTTTAGAAAACTTCGCTTCTGTAAGAGACTTGGTGAAGATGTCTGCAACTTGATCATCTGTAGGGCAATAGAGCACTTCAATAACACGATCATGAACAAGATTTCTGATGAAGTGCATGTGTAGCTCAATGTGTTTGCTGCGCTGATGTAGAACTCGATCTTTGGCAAGATTGATGGCACTTTGATTATCGCACCAAAGTGGAGTAGGCTGCTGCTGCTCGAATCCAAACTCTGAAAGGATCTGTCAAAGCCATAAAGCTTCCTGACTGGCATTAACTGGGACTCGATATTCTGCTTCTGCTGAAGAAAGAGCAAGATCTTGTTGTTTATTACAAGCCCAAGTGAGAGGTCCAGATCCCAGACTGAAAACATAACCTGCAGTAGACTTTCGATTATCAGGATCGCCGGCCCAATCACTTTTACAATAAAGTTGTTTTGAAGTGAATCACTTTTGTAGAATAAGTGATGTTCACTTTTACAATAATGTGACTTTTTAAATAGTGCGACAATAAATTAAAAGACTTAAATGACTCACTTTATTTTATTTTATTAATGTGAGATGCACTTTTACAATAAAGTAACTTGAAAATAGAAATTGCATGCACTAAAAGTAGCTTAAAAAGACTTGAAATCAAGACTTATGAAGGTGTAGAGCAACTTTGGACCAAGTGAGCTAGTTTAAAAGGTACGTAAAAGTATGGAAAGAGGAAGGGGGCATTTTTTTTTCTCTCGTTTTCCGTGCTTACTTTCTTTTCCTGCAAATCACAAAAAAAACAAAAAACAAAAACAAAAAAAACTTTTTCCACACAATGGGGTTAGATCTTGGTTAGCTTACCCGGAAAGTCTACATTTTCAAGTTTTCTCGCCATTTCTGATTTGCCGTGATCGCACAAGGTGCACGGCAAAGAGCATACCTCACTGTTTCTGATTCGCTGCGATCACGCAAGGTGTATGGCAAAGAGCATACTCAGCCAGGGAAGGAAACAGTCCGAGACTAAAACAAAAAGATCTAATAATAAGACTGATAAAATATGAGAGATTTAAAAAAAAAAAAACAAATTCGTCACTGTAACATTATACCTTCAGATTTGCCGAAATGGGTGTTTCTGGAACAAACGAAAATGGTTTTTGGTGAAATGAAAACTATTTCCAAATGGAAACGGCACTCCGAACATAATGGAATACTTCCCATAGGCCACAAATGCATAGAAAATCTAGAACCAGAAACCCTTTCAAAGTTTCGGCAACATCGGTTCCAGATCTTGATCAAAACTGAAAGCGGCTCTTCATAAAAGCTCTGATACCATGTTCGGGTACACAGGGTACTCCCAAAAGATCAAACATTTTCAGATACCGCTTCACACAAATAGATCACATATTAACAAACTGATGTTTGTCACGTGGTTAAAACCATCGAGAGGGAAACAGTCCATGGCCCCAGCCAAATAGCTACTTGGAGCAATTTATTATGCAAAATAAAGAAAGTTACATGAGCTTCTCAATATCGATCAACTAGGAAAGGACCTTCTATGCTCTTTAAATAGAGATCATAGACCAATCGAGTGTTAAGCCACGGATCAATGGTAGGTATGATCTAAGAGAAGTTGAACCGTCGGATTATTCTATGTCTAGAACATATCGTAGCCATCGAATTAGAATATTTACAAATGCATACTAATGCATACTAAATAAACACACTTTTACCTAACGGATATATTACACAAGTTGATCTTAACTAACTCCTAAGTGTCTAAATATCCTAACATTTTTTCCTCATCGTCCTCCACCCTTTTCTCCTAAGAAAATCATGTATGAGTTGTCCTTCCATCATCTATTAGCTTGGATAATTGATTTTGCCAATTCGTGAGCTCCTAGACAGATTTGGAAACTGCTTTATGCACCTATGGGGGATTTGCTTAGATTTAGTAAGCCTACTTTTGACCAAATTCGAATGTCATCCTTATGCATTCGAATATCTCATGTAATTATTTATTGTGGTAGCCTATGAATTCACAGGGTTGGCTATTGTAAACTTATTCAATACAAATTAGTGTTCTGCTCTATATTCAGTCTCCTTTGTGTGTAATTTGCATGTGTAATTGGTAATTTTTGTGAGTGTAATTGTTCTAACACCTGGGTTCAATTTCCACATGGTATCAAAGCCTTTGTAGATCGATTTCTCTCCTTCCAATTTGTATTGCAGGTTCGATATCATTGACTGGGAGCATTCTGCTAACTGAAGGGACAATTTCTGAGCTATGGATCAATCTCAGAAGATCATCTTGACTCCATTTAACTTATTTGAATGGAAAGCAGAGATGGAGATAATTTTGAGAGAAAAATGCCTCTACATAGTGACTATGGCAACATAAGTAGAGCCCAATGCAGCTGCAGAGAAAATTAAATGGCACAACAGAAGGGATGAGGCCTATGGTCTCCTGTGTCTGAGCATATCCAGAGACCTCCTTTTCCATCTTGATGGATTAACATCACCAAATGAAGTATGGGAGAAGATTTTTGATCTTTTTGGTAAGATAGATGAGATGAGGGGACATCAAATTGAAAATTAATTGATCTCCTTGAGTCCCAATAGCTTTGAATCCCTGCAACTCTATTTTTCCAATTTCAAAGCCCTTGTTTTGCAGCTAAAACAATGTGGGATCGAAAAGAAGGAGGAGCAACTGGTTTTGGCCATAGTCTCGAAGCTTGGACCTAACTATTCAGTGTTTTTCTTGGCCTTCCATGCCACAAAGTTGACAGCTCAAGCCTGGAAAATGCCTAGCCTTGCAGATTTCATGGAATCTCTCACACAAGAACAAGATAAATTGGTGATGATGGGCACCATAAAACCTTCCAAAGACCAAGCTCTGGTTGTTGGAGATTAGAGGGTGGATTCAAAAAGCAAGAATAAATATAAGAAGCCACCTGAGCAAAAGAGAGACAAGAACAAATCTCCAAAGGAGCCCCAAGGTTCCAAGAAGAACCCTCAGACGAAGAAGAACAAAGGAAAAATGAGCAAGTGCGCATACTGTAGTAAGGGAAATCATCTTGAAAGCTCCTATATGAAGAAGCAAATTGACATGCTGACCCAACTCCTAGAGAAGAATGGCATCTCCCCTTCTAATAGCTCAAAGAAGAGGGAAGGAGGATCAAATTCAGAAGACAGAGAGAGAGTTCATGCACTGGTTGCTGGCACATCAAGCTCACCTAGTTTCATCATTGATTCTGGAGATTCAAGACATATGGTTTCGACCAAGGACGCATTCACCTCACTTGACATGTCGAAAGGTCCACCAATTGTACTAGGAGATGACTCTCTCACTAAAAGTTTGGGCAAAGGGAGGATTGATATTGACCATGGTAAGTTCAGCAATATATTGTATGTTCCATGTCTTTCCTCTAACCTCTTATCAGTGTATTAGATGACCCACACAAGGTCTCCAAAGAAGGTCATATTCTCCCCTGATGAAGTTGAGATCATAGAGATCTCAAGTGGTAAATTAATTGCAAAAGAAGTTGCAAATCACACTTCGAAGGTATACATGTTCTCACACTTCCTACCCTACTCAAACCCCTCTGCTCTTCTGATTCATGCTAATGAGGCGAGCAAGATTTGGCATGAAATATTTGGCCACCTCAATTACAAGTATCTTTCTGATCTTAGTGAAAAAGAAATGGTCATAGGGTTACCAAAGATTAAGTTTTCCAAAGGAGTCTGTCAAGGTTGCATCTTAGGAAAACACCCAGACCATAAATTTGAGAAATCTAGTCATGAGAGAACCTCTGCACCTCTCGAGTTGATCCACAGTGATGTTGCTGGCCCATTTCCTCATATGTCAATGAGTCAGGCCAAATATGCATTGAAATTCATAGATGACTTTTCCAGGTATTGCTGGGTTTACTTCCTAAAACACATGTTTGAAGTTTTTGGCCTCTTCAAAGTCTTTAAGGCTTTGGTTGGAAACCAGTCTAGGAGGGAAATCAAGGTCGTTAGATCTAACAATGGTGGTGATTATGTCAATTCTGAGTTCATTCACTATTGTGTAGATGCAGGTGTTCAGATGCATCATTCTATCCCTTACACACCACAGCAAAATGGTGTTGCTGAGAGGAAAAACAGATCACTAAAAGAGATGGCAACATGCATGATGGAGGCTAATACTTTGCCACCAAAGTTTTGGGCCAAAGGTATAAACTATGCATCCTATATCCAGAATAGGGTGCCTCATAAATAGCTTGATGGTATGCCTCTTTTCAAAGCATGGAGTGGGCACAAGCCAGATGTGACCCATTTCAGGATTTTTGGCTCAAGGGCTTGGGATAGAATTCCAACAGAAAAGAGGAAGGCTTTGCAACCCCAAAGCCAAGAGTGTCTATTTGTTGGGTACTCTAAATATTCAAAAGGGTACAAGCTGATCAATTTGAGTACAAAAAAATCCTTCATTGAAAGGAGTGTTCAGTTCCAAGAAGAGCCTTTAGCAGCAGTGGAAGTTGGAGAATCCTCTTCACCACCATAACCATTCAATGTAAGTGAAGAGATAGTTGAACTTGATGATTCTGATATGTATGATAATGATGATTTAATTTTAGATTCTAAAAGTCCTACAAGACCAAAATGGGCAGCAAAGACCATTCATGCAGCTGGAGAACTAGCTGGAAATCCTAATGATCCTAGGAGGACTAGATCTTAGTTTGAGAGTGCTTTGTGCATGAAAGATCCTATGATTGCAGAGAAATGCTATCTGATGGTTGAATCATTCCCACAGACATATGAAAATGTAGCAAATGATCCAATATGGAAAACAACCATGAAATAAGAGTTCAACTCACTCCAGAAGAACAACACTTGGGAGTTGGTTGATCTTCCCCTAGGGAGGAAGCTAGTTTAGTGTAAGTGGGTTTAAAAAACCAAATTTGCTGCTGATGGTTCACCTATGAAATAGAATTCTAGATTGGTGTCCAAGAGCTACTCACAAGTACATGTCATAGACTACAATGAGACCTTTTCACTAGTGGCAAAGATGGACTCCATCAGGCTAGCCTTAGCCATTGCAGCTTCAAAGCAGTGGGAGGTACATCACATGGATGTGAAGTGTGCTTTCCTGAATGGAGATATCACTGGAGATATTTACATGCAGAAGCCTCAAGGATTTTTTACTAATCCATCTCTTGTGTGCAGGCTAAAGAAGTCATTGTATGGGCTTAAGCAAGCCCCTAGGGCTTGGTATGCCAAGATTGATAGCTTTCTGCTATCACTGAATTTTGTTCGATGCAAGTCAGATCCAAATTTCTATTTGAAGCTGATTCATGGTTCATTAATGATTATTGTTTGGTATGTTGATGACCTTCTCATTATAGGAAGATGAAAGGATGAAATTGTCTCCTTGAAGGATGCAATGAACCATGCATTCTCAATGACTTATTTGGGCTTATTGAGTCAATTCTTGGGGCTCGAGATTGCTCAAACCAAACAAGGAATCAAAGTACATCAGTCCAAGTATGCCTTGGATTTGCTGAACAAATTCAACATGAAGGATTGCAAGCCAAGCAAGACTCCCTTTCTTTCAGGAGTTAAGCTTGAAGAAGTTGATTCTTCACCTATGGTAAACAATACACTGTATAGGCAATTGATTGGATGTTTGCTATATATTACACATACTCAACCTGATATTTCTTATGCAGTAAGTGTGGCTTCAATATACATGGATCAGCCTCATGAGATCCATTGGAGAGCATCCAAAAGGATCCTTAACTTTGTTCAGGGAACAAGGACTCATGGGATCTTCTACAAAGCTAAATCTGATCTTGATTTGATTGGGTTTACTGACAGTGATTGGGCAGGTGAAAACACAGATCGAAAGTCAACATCAAGATATGCGTTCATGATTTTTGAAGGACCAATCAGCTGGTCAAGCAAGAAACAAAGTGCCATTGCACTCTCATCTACAAAAGCAGAGTACAGAGGAGTTGTAAATGCAGCAACTCAATGTTTATGGTTGCAGGGGTTACTTGGTGAGTGTGGCTTCGAATCAGAATACTCAACTACTATATATTGTGATAATCAGAGTACCATTCGAATTTGTAATGATCCAGTTCAGAGACAGAGAACCAAACACATTGAGATCCATATGCACTACATCAGACAGCTTATGCATGATGGCACCATTCACCTACTCTTCTGTTCATCTTCAGAACAAGTAGTAGATATCTTCACCAAAGTTTTTTGTGAGAAGACATTCAGCAATATCAAATCACTGTTGGGGATTGCTGATCATGTTGTGAAGCATGAGTGATGACAAGATTTTTAAATTTTGTTTTACTGTCCATGTTTAAGGGAGGATTTTTCCCACTGGGTTTTTGCCTCTTTCCTTGGTTAAATGGACATGCAGTATGTAAAGGGTGACTAATCCTTGTTGCTAGGCCCTATAATTTTCTAATATTTTACTCATAATTTAGGCTTAAGGGGATGTGTTAGAATAATCAACCCATAGTTAGCTACCTTAAACATTAATTGATCCAATTTTTGTCTTATTTGCCTAGTTTCCATATTCCACCTTATGCAAGTTGTCCTCCACACATCCAAAGTGGTAAAACTTGCTAAATTTGAGTTATGGAGCGCTTGGGAAACCACTTGGAATCAAATATGCTTTATTCCTCCTTCCTAGCGCATGTGTGCTTTTTCTGCTTTATTGCCTGCTTTTTCTGAGTTTTAAAGGAAATTGAGAAAGTTTGACTAGGTGAAGTTAACTTGTTTTTTGTCCTCATCATCCTCCACCATTTTATCCTAATATAAGCATGTATGAGTTGTCCTTCCATAATCTATTAGCTTTCCTAATTGATTTTTCCAATTCGTGAGCTCCTAGACAGATTTGGAAACTGCTTTATGCACCTATGGGGGATTTGCTTAGATTTAGTAAGCCTGCTTTTGACCGAATTCGAATGGCATCCTTATGAATTTGAATATCTCATGTAATTATTTATTGTGGAAGCCTATGACTTCACAGGGTTGGATGTTGTACACTTATTCAATACAGATTAGTGTTATGCTCCATATTCAGTCTCCTTTGTGTGTAATTTGCATGTTTAATTGACAATTTTTGTGAGTGTAATTGTTCTAACACCTGGGTTCAATTTCCACAACTAGAAGCACAACATAAAATGAAGGGTGGGTATGTATATCTGTATTATAGACCAGGATCTATTGTATACCACTTCACAACCCTAGTAGTTGTTATAAAAATCAAGCTGCGCACACTTTCGAACAAAACTAGGTCACATGTACGATACTTGCTACCTCATATAGAGCACTAAAGATTGATGGAAACCATCAGAAACATAGATAATATAGATGGCCTACTTGACTGAGTGCATTGTCAGGTGTTCCTAGATTGTCTAGTGTGGCTAGTGTTATCTCCCAAAATAAATTTATTTTCAATAAGTTCACCCATACAATTTATTTTTGATAGGATGAAGATTACAAGATGCATTATGAGATTTTATATGTGATTAGCAAAGTTTGAATAGCCGGTGCTCTATTTCTCAATAAAATTTTAAATTTAAGCTTTCGGTGGCTTAGGCATACTTTTCAACAGTTCATTAGCCACCGAAAAGCCAGCTTTCGGCAACTAACAGCTTCGGCTCAGGACCACATTAACCACCAAAATACTATTGATCACATTTTTTTGAAAATGGAATTTTGGTGGCTTAGGATAAAATACCAATGGTTCATTAGCCATCAAAATCCGTGCTTTCGGCAGCTAAGACCGAAATTTCAGGGCTCTCCAAGCCACTAAAAGTGGCATTTTACTATGAAAAGTCATTTTTTTTAAATGGTGAGTCCAAGTGACTGGAGAATAATTTTGTAAAATGATCAGAGGTTTTTGTTCCTAATATGTCATAGAATAATAACTTCTCTGATTTTTCCTACATGTGTTGCATATTGGGATAATCAAATCCATCTCTGAGACCTAATTTTTGGATCTCAGAATTTCTTGTTTGACACATGTTTTTGAAATCCAGATCCCGGGAAAATTAAAATGAATTCCAAAAAACTGAGAATTTTTTTTTCTCACAACAAACCAATATACAAAAACCTCTTTCAGTTTATACACAGGTGTCACATATTTGAAGGAACAAATCCATCTCCGAGGCCCCGTTTTCAGCAGTTTGGCCAAAGTTTTTGGGCAAAAGATGACCTATCAGTCCTCTAAGTGGCATTTTCGACCTCATCTATCAGTCCATGAATATTAACTGTAGATGTTGAAGAGTTCAAAGATCAAACCTAGGTTTCAGAGAATCAACCGGCTATTAGGGAAAATACATGAACTAGAGGTCTTAGAAGGAAAATCCAAACCATAACCCTAAAATACATCTTGTGCAGGAGACCCTATAAGAGGCAACTATTATCCTTCAAAATATGGAGGTATCCCATGATATTACTAATATTCCAAATATTATACAGTTTGATAAAGTACCAGAAGGACAAGATTAAAGTGTAAAAGTATGATTTAAAGGCTAAATAAAATTTTGTAGAAAACAAAGCTTTTGGTGGCTTAGGCGAACATAGCAGCTGTTCATTAGCCATCGAAAGCAGAGCTCTTGACAGCTAATAGACGCAAGATTCTGCCTCCTTAGCCTTCAAAAGCAGAAAAGGGTGCAAAAAGATGTTTTGGCATGTAGAACCAGTTTTGGCGAGTACAACTACCTCAAGGATGAAATATAAAGCTGAAATTTGTTGGAAACACCATTGGGAGAGGTATGTTCCAGTTTTGAGGATACAACCATGGAGAAAAGGGTCACAAACCCTACCTTTTTTTTATCAATAGTGGCTTATCTATTAGATGATAGGTTAAAGCTATACTTCAGTGCTCACTGCAGTCATCAAAAAGTTCAATGAGTAAACAAGAGTTAGCATTAGATAGACTAGTAGTTAAATTAGGGTTTCTGACCTAATTTTGCAAAAAACATTAATTTTATCTATTTTTAGTAAAACATATCCAATTTTTCAGGATCTAAATATTTTTGTAAAGGATATAAATCCTAAGACTTATTTTGAAGAAATTGTTCGACTTCAGGGATCTGTAGACCATTACTATTGTCAAGCTTCTCATATTGCTCATGACCTAATATAAGCTCTTTTGCTATCATATGTTCAACTTCCATTTTCTATCTATTCTGTGCTTATGTTTGAATGTGTTATTCAAGTTTATTGATGTCTAATAGCTGTAATCCTATTGGAATACTGATTATTTGAATTATAAGTACTTCCCTTGTTATGATTAGCCATTTATATATCTCTGTTTTATGTATGAATCTTCCAGCATGATAAGTTCTCCATCTCTGCACCATATTATCAAACCTCTTAATAGTGGTGGTTAGAAGCCTTATCCTTGATTGATTTTCATGCATGTCTTAAGAGTGTGAGGTTTTATAGGTTACTTGACTTGATCCATTTAGAAAACCATAAAAACATTTAATTTACTAGGCATCCTCAAGCTGCAACCTAGAGGAGTTTCCTGGAGTGATAAAAAATTGGCGTCGTTGCCAGGGAGAGGAGACTGAAGCTTAGCTTCCTTGGGAAACGACATAGATCCTGCTTTGATGATAGACAAATTTCATACATTATTCTAGTTGCAATCATCTATCTGGTGACTCCATTGAAATAAGGTGGCTTCAAGAAGACCAGGTACCAGAGAAAACCCTAAAGGGCCACCAATAACACCTGTTTCAGATCCAGAAGAGGTTCTAAGAAGAGCTAGGGCTTCACTAAGACAGAACTCCAGAGCTGCAAGGGGAGCTACATCAAGTATTTCTAGAGGTATTTCTACTGTTATATCAAATAGACCTCCATTTCAATCTTCTTCTTCTGAAGCATCTAGTTCTCTGAAGTTTATAAGTAAATCAGAAAATTTTAGGGTTGAGGAATCTTCAAGCACTGTTTCTTGTGAATATTTCATCCCTGGTGACTCCATGAAGGACGAACTCAGTGGTGACTCCAAAATATTAAGATTTCAAAAGAATTTGCTGCTCTTTTGGCTTGAAGGTTTGCACCTCTTGACTTCTCTTCTGTTCCTGGTTTCCCACATCGAGTACCTGATATGTCTGAATGGGGAGATTTTTTACCTGTCTTCAAGGAGGAGAAAGAAGAAAATATTGTATAACACCTCCTCAAGTTTCATGAATGCATGGATATATTAGATCAGAAACATGAAGATGTTCATGTATTCATTATATGGTGATGCACGTCAGTGGTATTTTTCTTTACCTCCTTCCAACATCTCATCATTGAAAGATTTCCACCGAGCATTCACTGAGCACTATAAAAGGTACTATTCAGATGAGTTTGCATTTGATAATTGTTGTGAAGAATATAAGTTGCATTCTCAGGATGAAAAGGTAAATAAAGAAGAATATCTCTCTCAAGAGTTGCCTCATCTCTCTTATGATCTTCACGATGAGGTAATTTCCCATAAACATAAATTAGAAAGAAGTAATGAAGAAGCTGAAGGTTCTCTGAATACTATTATTTTTTATTTCCATAAATCTAAAGAGTTAATATCTTTAATTACAAACCATGAGGATCAGTTTTCTATTGGTTAAAATCCAATAGAAATTAGTAAGAGTTATCCACAGTTTTCAGTTTTATAGATTAGGGGAAACAACAGCAGACAGGAGGAGATAAATTTACAGAGGTCATCAAGTAATAAAGAAGAACAACAAGAAAATTATTTTTCTCCTTATGTACCTTTCATTTTAAATTTTGATGGAAAGTCAGCTGATGATGAAGAAGAAGATTTTAAGTTTTGTGAGGATTTGTCCACTTTTGGAATTTATTTTAGTTCTACTTTTCAACAAAGAGATGATCATAGACATATGCATGTTGTGGTTAATGA